>JAEIIH010014705.1:0-32806 GCA_018904745.1 Drosophila orosa
TTTATTTAAAATACGACCTTTTCTAAATAAAACAAGACAAGATTCTATAAAGTATACAAACTCTTTAAGTACTTTACGCACCCTGTTATTTTCTCAGTTCATTGTTTTTATGTCATAAATCCATTTAGGTATTATATAAATTCCCTTTCCGAAAGGATTAATCGATTAATTAATTAGTCGAGCTAATATGTATAGAAGTAAGGCTTTGCCAAACGATCTCAGGTATATAAAACTTACAGTTTCCGAGATATCTGGAATAGTTTGAGTGTAGCTCATAAAGCATTATAGATTGGCATTCCTTATTTAAGTTTTTTATTGGGACGGTCTATGTAACTCAAATTAGCCAGAGCTCAGAACTGTGACAGTTATCTTCCGAGCAGTACCTTAGCCATTTCGTTGGCATAACTGGACTTAAATATGCGGAAAATTTTAATGGCATCAGCTGCTGGGGCCGGGGAAAGCCTATTAAAAGTCACACCGTCACGTGGCCACCCAAGAGTAAACTTTGCCTTGACTTTCGCCGGCCTTATTTCGCCTAGCTGGAAATATCTTGGCCAAAAGCCGCACACTCTCGTATAGACAGCGGGGAAGAGACAGCAGAACCGGCTGACGCTGATGCTGGCCCTATATGGCGTCTAATTAATTTCAATGAAATGCACCCAGAAAACGAATCGAAATTGCAAATGCAAACGAGAAGAGTTTAAGCCGAAATGTTAGGGCCAAGGGCTTTAATCCGTTGGGAGTGCATTTATATTGATTTTTAGCTCCTCCTACCTTCGCTTCTTCCTCTGATAAACGTGTTTGCATTAATTCTTCGATTCGTTGCTGCCACTGCCACTGCCTCGCCGAACTAGCATTTAGACGACTGACTTTTAATATGCCAAGGAGTCAACGGCGCCCAAATATAAAATAAGCAAGCTGATGGCGACTTCCCTTCGGCTTTGTCTCCGATCTCCGCGTCTATCCCGGTACGGTGTACGTTTTCAACGCAGACATTGAAAAATTAACCGATATCAGTCCACGTTGGCCGACAGTATCCTTCGGTGGCGCCCCCGAAGGATGCTGATAGTGCAGCTCTCCGGGTTTTGCCGACGGCTCCGTGACGTGGCCCGTTGACTTCGCTACTGAGCCCAGCTCCGCCATTACATTTACTGCCAGCGCGACGGAATTTATCATTGAAATGGCATCGACACAACACATCCTACATTCCGTCTCCTCCTTTTTGCCTCGCATTTAGCACGTCTCAGCCGATGCGTTGGGTGCTTAAATTTGCATAAATTGCTTGTTGTTTACCCCCAGGAAAGAAAGGACAAAAATCGAAGAGCGACAAGCGAATAAAGAAAACCGAAAAACTATAGTCGTGCTGCATTAGGTGGGGCGGGAAGTGTTTGACCCATGACGCACGCTAGATGGCGAAAGTTTCTTGCGGCGACATCTGCCGTCACATGTGCAAAAGTTTCTACCGGAGTGCGGTCGTTAATCCTTCATAGGAATTGATGATGATGGCCCCAAGTTTGGCCAATAAAAGCGATGACAGTTTGTCATCAGCTGAACTAATAAAGGGGGGCCCTTGATGAGCCACCGGCTTTGGGTGTCCGTGGCCGCATCAGCATCTATCACAAGCGATATCCCTATGAAATGAGCTGAATAATTCAATTGGTTTGCTTTTCAGGTGGCGTGGATGCATTTCGAGCAATCGGCCATTCTCACCGTTCACAATCATGTGATAACGCGTAATCCGAGGATAAGTGTCACCCACGATAAGCACGACAAGCACCGCACCTGGTTCCTGCACATCAACAATGTCCAGGAGGAGGACAAGGGCAGATACATGTGCCAGATCAATACGGTGACGGCCAAGACCCAATATGGCTTTGTCAAAGTTGTGGGTAAGTCTAAAGGCTGGCCTAGATAAGCTGTGCCAGAGTCCTTGCATGTCCTTTGCATATTTCATTTTATTTGCCAAAACTGCTACAAGAAATTAGCAGCCCAGTCACTGACAAGACATCCCCTGGCTGGGTTGCGGTGCGCAAACAAAACACTTTATTAGACCAAATAAATGAGAGTCCTCGTTAATTTTCTTTTATCTGATTAGTCCGTAAAAGTATTCATTAAATCCAACCATATTGCCAGCATGTCTCCATGAGCTATAGCATGTGTTATGTATGCTAGTTTAACTTTAATAATACTATACACTCTCATATAATGAGCTCATTCTATAAAAGTATTGTATATATTCAGCCGGGAGAGAATAAATCATTTAAGACTCTGGCTTTTGACTTGACCAAAAATATAATGTTTAAATTCTGTATCTAGAGCCGTTTCCCCAACTATTACTTTCAGTATCTTATATTAGGTTTCATTTGTTATGTTAAACGTACCATAAAAGTCTCTTTCCAGTTTGAAACCTATTATCATTAACATAGTGACATCCATTGTAAAACACAGAAGGAGGCATCTCTGATCTAGTTCGGATTTAAATTCAAATCACCTATACTTTTCCCATTTGTGAAAACTCGTTTTTTTAGAATTCGATTCCTTTTCACATTTTTAAGTTCGTTTCAGTATTCTTAGAAAGGCTTAATCCAAGCCCCCAAAAACGAATAACATCTTGCCAATGCTTTCAATGTACAAGGAAATGCAAAAATGTTCGAATCGGATCCGCTTTTCAAGTTGACAAATCAACATCATCCGGCTGGCAAACAAGACCGGCAACAGTTCACAGCAGGCAACGGCCCCTGGCAATGGGCACTGGGCGATGGGCGTGCCTTGGGTCCACTCGCATAAATCAGTTTTTGTGGCAAAACTTGAAAAATATGTGCGCAAACAAATGGCATCGGACGATGAAGTGAACTGAAGAGGAGACAGG
Source organism: Drosophila orosa (assembly GCA_018904745.1). NCBI lineage: Eukaryota > Metazoa > Arthropoda > Insecta > Diptera > Drosophilidae > Drosophila > Drosophila orosa. Next base: position 2,870 of record JAEIIH010014705.1, read on the forward strand.
CTGCCTGTGCCTCGTGCAACAGTTAGGACCCGGAACGGTGGCAACGACCAGGGACCAGGGACCAGGAGCGAGCGGAGACACAGACATAGACGCCGCATGGAAATGCAAGGAGACATATGCTGTTCGTTGTATAATTTCGGTTTAGAATCTGGTTTCTGAAAGCGCCGACTGGACAACTTCGGGCATCGTGACTGGGGGATGCCCATTATGTAGTTAATTGAAAAATTAACAATAATATTCTCGGATTTGTTTAGAAAATTAATTGCAGAGAGTTTTCAATTTTCAATGTGGTTTTGTTAATGATAGGCTATACTTTTAATATTATGTAGGTAATACAAACAAATTCATATATTTATACAAAATTGCCCTCAATTCAGCTTCCGCAAATCCAAAAGAAAATATTTATTTATAGCAGATTCTTTTACTTATTTTAAAACTACCTGGGGAATCAAGAATGAATTCAGCGATTAAAAAAGCATTATTTTAAGCGGCAACTTCCTACAGCTGTTCATATCCCTTTATACCTCTTAACACTTTACCAGGTATAAAAATGGCTGCGGCATATTTTAAAACATTTTTTCTTGCCTTCCACACATTCGTTGCTCGTTTTGTTGCCTTTGACCAGGGCGACCAGAGCTGTCACAGCGGCATTTTTTATGCTTTCCTCCTGGCAAATTTGCCTAGCATTTTTGCTGGCCCAGGACTTTTGCCATGGGTGTAGCCGTCCTGCGTATCTCCACGACTGCGTCTGTGGGAGATAACCGAAATCTGTGTGTGTGGTGTGCAGGAGGGGGTTAAGAATTGCAAAAATGGCGACAACGTTGCACAAAAAGGGAAAACTGAAAAAAAATCGTGGAAACAGTTGCCGCCGCTCTGGTCACGCCACATCAAATTGCCAGGACGCGTGGTGCGTGTGAGGCGTGTTATTTGAGCGTTTTATAACACTGAGGCGTGCTTAACGGCTTTTTAAAAAGTGCTATCAGAGCGCAGCAAGGGCAGGCCCAACAGATGAAAGTCGCAAAAAAAAAAAAACAAAAAGCGAATACAATTATGGAAGGTGCTGTTGCAAGTAAGGGTGCAACCTCTAAAGTGTTTTCGTAAAATTGCACAGTTCAAAAAGTAAAATACAGCTTTGTGTTATCAGGGAGATTAAAAATAGCAAATGAATTTAGCGCACATAACAAATCCAATTAGAGGAGATAAATGGAATGGTGCGAAACAGAAATCGGCAGCCTTGTGGCTGGCAGTCAATGAAACTAAACTAAAGCCAGAAAAAGAATAAAATAAAGCCAAATGTAACATACACGTAATTACATTACACAACAAAAATTTAATGAAATTAAAATGTTTCATTTGTCAACCAGATAGATATGTACATATGTACATGGAGGGGAGAGCAAAGCCGAAATCGCTGTCAGACAAATGAGTAAATAAATAAATACATTTTTGGGTGTGCCGGTACAACATTTGTGAATTTAATTTGCTGACTCAAATTCAAAGCGCGGAGTGCCCAAATGGAATAAAATGCACAGAGACAACTCAGAGGGCACAGCGAATTTGTGGCTTGAGTATGCAAAAACAAACATTAAATGCGCCTGAATTTATGGGCCACGCACACAAAATGCATTTAAATTTGCCAGCGTGCTGGCTGCCTGCTGTTGTCGCTCCAACGGCCGGCCGTTACCCGATGCGAACTGGGCACGGGAGGGCCCAGGGCACAGCCCATTCCCATTCCCATTCCCTTCCCCCACCGCCTCTGTCCGCCGAAATGGTCGCACATTGCACCAGCGAGAGCGGCAGCAATACCAAATGCAGCATGCAGCATGCAACTGAAGCAAAACAGCAAACACCGACTGTCACACCAACAATTACGAGCTGGACGAAGAAGAGGACACCAGCAAGGACTGCGACTGCGACAGGGACTGGAACTGGGATAGGGACAGGTTTCAGCGCGGTTGGCGCATAATTTCTCATCTCTGCTCTACTCATATAATGAGGCAATTTATTAAATTCAATTATTTCGTTGACATTGGTGCAAACCAGGAGCAGAGCCAAGGGGCAACATTATTTGGTCCGCATGCCGACTAAATACATTTAATTTTTAATTAAAAACCAAACTATACACTTAGTACCCATTGTCCTTTTTCCGCTTCGGAATCCAAACAAAATGAAGGGCGAATTTTTGATAAAATTTCACAAAAATCGAAATACCAAAGTCCCCGAATAAAATGAATTTTCGATTCCTTTTACTCCTTTCTAGCTTAGTTAAAATGATTTTATTTCCACTATGCCAGAACCATAACACAATAAATATACTTGGTAATTCTTGTTTTAATTCTTACTTGATATTTTTTTTTTTATTTAAATTTTGGAAAATATCAAGATCAAAAATATTATTATTGAGTTCCCTTAAAAAATTGCAATGTTAAATATGTATATGGAGCAAAGAATGTATCTAAAATTAATGCAAAGACTTTTCATTAGCTTCAATGACACCCAGAAGATCGCCTGGGCTTCAAGAACTTTTTAAGCTAGAACCTAGACAACAGACATTTCTGATCTACAATTTTTCTGAAGCCTTTTAAAGCAAAATAGTGAATTACTTATTCAGACCAGATTAAGGGCTAATTTTAGGTGTGAACTCACGCTTAGTTATTAGCTTTCTTTTTCGCTGAAAAAGGTTCTTGGTTAATCTCGAACTTATTGACAGTCGCTCGATATGGATAAATTTCCTCTCATTAGTGGCTAGATGTTCACGTAGTTTCGGATACGTAGCAAAAAGAAAAACAACTTGAAAGAACAATTTTGCTTACGAACACGGCAATTAAATTGAATGCGACAATGAACCAAAATAACATCTAAAGTTCAGCGCTTCCACACCTGAGAAGAACAATTAGAAAGTGCGACAAGCTGAATGCATCCATCGAAGGATTAGGTTATAAGCTTGAGGAAATCCGTGTCCAACCTGCGGCTGTGTACTTGCAGTGCTAATTAAATTTTTCCATAACGATTCACATGAAAAAAGTTTGTGCTGTTGGGGAAAACTTTCAGTGCTGTCGCCAGCTGCAAAAATATCAATAAAGAAACTAATATGTCAAAACTAGGGGACAACAGCTGCTAGATGGCCGGGTCTTTGCTACCATGTCCTGCGATTAGCACATCAAGCGTTTATTAATAGCACGAGGAAAAAAGCGTCCTGGGGAAAAGTTTTTGGTCATTATTGGGAAAAATAAAAGAAAGGTATAAAGACCAAAGTTTTTAGAAGTTTCCTCTTTTAATTACACTCGTTTTCCATTAGCTTTGTATAGTCCTGGGATACAAAAAGCTGTTGAAGGGAAAAAGACATTTTTGGAAGCCAAGATCAAATGGGGATATTAAAGCTGGCCAATTAGGTCGAGCTTCAGGATGCAATGATCCGTGGAATATCTATCTGGCCTTAACCAGTTAATGTCTGTGGCAAGTCAGGCGGCACTGCATTGATTAGGTGTCGAGCTCAGGACGAATGGAGACAGGAGCCGTCAGTGTCCAGACTGCTGCGACACTAATCGCCTGGGCTACGTGACTCACGTCGACTGGGCAGGCTTTGACCCACTGAAAGAAATCGCCGGCGATGAGTTTTGATTGCAGACGGCGTTAGGAATATAAAATGAGGCCCGGGCCTGGGACAACTGCAGTTGCTGCCAGCCAGTCATCCGTCCATATGTTCCCACTCTCAAGTTGCGGCGTGCCGGCATTGTGACTTTGTGATTTGCATAGATTTTTCATTACAGATTCGACTTCGTTTTTGGGGCCAGTAGAAAAGGAAAAGGGTTTCCTCGACAATTGAAAGATATGGTCAGAGAAAGCGAACGAGGGAAAAATAAGACTGATGACAATTTGATGAAGGTTGCCGCATCGATTTTTGAATTAACCAACTCTTTCTGCTTTGCTTCAAGGGGTGGTGGTTGTGGCCCAGAACCAGCTCGCAAAGCTAATTAGGCTTAAAATAAAGTTGAGCAGTAACTTTGTCGCGAAGCGAATCTCACTCGAGTGTCAGCGCATCGGAGTCAACAATGCATGAAATACTCTATTCCATCCACTAGCGAGGTATCCCGACATAACGAAGTCATTGAAACGGATTTCTTTCTCTTTATTTTGCAACCCTAAAGTCATTAGCTTCCTCCGCGAAAGTGTGTACGAATTTCTCCCCGTGAATAAGAATTTTCGATTCGTTTTCCGCTTTCTTGGCAACCACAATTGCTAAGAAAAAGTGGAACATTTTACTTTCTTACATCCAGCCCGTGATTTTTGGTTGAGTAACAAATATAACGCCACACCGTATCCCCTTCTTGTCCTCCTCAGTGCCTCCCAACATAGACGACGCCCTGACCTCCAGTGACGTCATCGTGCGAGAGGGCGATAACGTGACTCTGCGCTGCAAGGCGAAAGGCAGCCCGGAGCCAAGCATTAAGTGGAAGCGAGACGACGGCAACAAAATAGTAATCAACAAGACGCTCGAGGGTGAGTCCCCATCCCCATTACAGCTCCCAGGTGCCCGGCTAACTCTCCTTGATCCCTATTCCCCGTTTTATTTGCATGTGCAGTCAGTGACTTGGAGACGGACTCGCTAGAGTTGGAGCGGATCTCGCGCTTGCACATGGGTGCCTATCTGTGCATAGCCTCTAACGGAGTACCACCCAGCGTGTCCAAGCGGATCAAAGTCAGCGTGGACTGTGAGTTTATACCTCCTAATTTCTATACAATTTTATATGGCCCTCTTCGGGTGTCCTTTCAGTCTCGCCGATGGTCTGGATCCCGCATCAACTCGTCGGCATACCCATGGGATTCAACATCACCCTGGAGTGTTTCATCGAGGCGAACCCCACCTCGCTCAACTATTGGACCCGCGAAAATGAGCAAATGATCACTGAGTCATCAAAGTACAAGTAAGTTATACAACAGCCATTGTAATCGAACCCCATTTGGGCGGTTTGGGTTATCCCTTATCAGGAATTGCTTAACCCCGGCACACAGTATTCGTCTGATAGAGCGCGAATCTCTGCCAGCCAGTCGCTGAATTCAAGATTCTCAATTCAGTTGACTGCCAGTTATGGAGTGGATTATCTGTCTGTTGTTTTTTGCGAGTGCTTCTATAGCTGCGAAAGAGGCGGTGATCAGCGCAAATACACGGCTGCTGAACAACATCCTCAGCTATGTTGACGAGGGAGAAGACGCCTGCAGCAATTATTTCCAGCATGCGTGTGGCAAGTACTCGGCTCGGCACATTGATGACCCCTTCACTGAAATCACCCAGATGCTGGACCACAAGGTCAATCACGACCTGCTCCAGCTAATGGATGAACTGGAAAAGAACTCGCGGACGCCGGGCTTCAATGAGAGCACTGTTGAAGCAAAGGTCTTACGGTTTTTCCTCACCTGCCGCGACGCTCCAGCCAGCACACGTAATGCATCGCACTACCTGCGATCGGTACCACCAGCTGAGGGACTAACGTGGCCTCAATTCAGCCCCAGAGGCACGGCCTGGCCCAAGGATCAGTTCAAGTGGATGGAAACCCTGGCACATCTTCACCGGTACGGTCTCAGAAACGTTCTAATTAACGTTCTGGTCACACCGACTTTTGAGAACAGCGAGGAGATTGTCGTAGACCTTAGCATGCCTCTCTTTGAGAGTCCGTCGCAGCACCTAAGTGATTTTGCTGAAACTATTGCCACGCTCCGAATGATGGGTGTTGCGCGAAAAACATCATTTGCACTGGCGCTGAAGATAGGGCAACTAGAGTCGTCTGTTAAAGCCTTAAGGGAAGCTGATGAAGATGTGGAGACCCAGTTTATGAGTGTGCACCAGATGGAGCGCAGAACGGGCCACGACTGGCGCAGGTTTATCGAGCTAGTAGTTGGTCACTCCATTCCACACGATTTCCGGCTGCAGGTCCAGAACTTGCACTACTTCACGGCCCTCAAGCGCCTGATGGTCTCATCGGACGCCGGGGTGGTGGTTAACTATATAATGACCCGCTTCGTGCTCCACCTGCTGGAGGATACAATGGACAGCGGAGAGCCCATTCTGTGCATACAAGACCTACGGCGCAACATGAATCTGGCCTCTAATCTGCTCTATAAAGAGCGATTTGTTCAGCCCCAAACTCTGCAGCGAAACACCTTGGAGGTCGAGCAGATTCTCAACCAACTGAGTCGCCAGCTCCTGCTGCAGATCGAGCACAACCGGCTTGGACTAACCACCAAGCAACGCAGGATGATCGCCCAGAAGGTGCAGTCCATTTCCCTTAATATTGGTAATCTGCCAAAAAGTCTGGACCATCGACGCTTCGTCTCTCAGTTCTATGATGACTTGGAAGTATCCACTGGTGATTTGGACTACGGCCGAGAGCACCTAAAGTTGCTGAGGTTCCGCACCCGAAGGGAAATGGCGCAGCTTGGAAAGCCGGCACCGAGTGTAGGCGAGTATTTCTACATGGCCGATCCCAACACGGCCCAGAGCTCCGCCCCGTTGTTCATGTTTCGCCAAAATGTCATCATAGTGCCACATGGTCTTCTACAGGAGCCGTTCTTCGTAACCGATAGTCACGAGGTGTTCAAGTACAGCCTTCTGGGGTTCGTTCTCGCCCACGAGCTGATTCACGCTGTTGACAGTACTGGAGTCTTGATCGACAGCCACGGAAACCCCTTCGAAATGGGCGGTGAGATCCTCTCCTTGCCACGGTTCGAAGAGGGCTTGGAGTGCATGAATCAGAATAAGACGCAGTACCTCGACGAACGAATAGCAGACATATCGGGCTTAAGTCTGGTATACGCCACTTATTTTGAAAACGCGAATACCAAGGGCCAAACAGATTTCACCAACAAGTCACAGGAGCAACTTTTTTTTCTCAACCTGGCGCAGTTCTTTTGCGGAGATGGCGATGCCTCAAACTTTGTGGATCACGACAACGACGAGATGCGCTTGCAGCAGCTGCTGAATGGCTTTCAACCCTTCGACAGGGCGTTTGGCTGTCCCCCGGCTCGAGCTCAGACCGAAAAGTGTCAGCTGTGGTGAATCCGAAGAGTTTTCACTTTATTTTTTATTGTTTTTTAATTAGCTTAGCTAAAAATTAAATTATGTTACATTCTCATTATTCTACTTTTCAATGGGCAATGGCAGTTGTGTCAAAAACCGAACCACTATATTTTCCAATATCTAATCGTATAGGATCATTTTATGTCCGGCGGAGGGTATTACAATTTGTGTAAGGAGTCTGCAATGCAGTGATCCTATAAAATATATATTCAGTTTTTAGGCAATATGTATAGAATATTATAATTATTCTAATAGGGCCAGATTGGACGACTATATTATAAAGCTATCATAGCGAATCATAGCAAATTAAAAAAATTGTAAACGTCGCTTTTTTTTACCTCCACTTCCACTTCTAACTCAATATAAAGATTTTAAAGCTCAATTCGTATAAAAATCTTTGAAAATCTTGAAGCTTGGATGCTTGATGTTTGCAGCTTGGATGCTTTGAGGTTTCATACCCTTACCATAGCCGACACCGGTGGCTGGCCTGCATCTTGGCCTTCTTCTCGCAGCCAAACTCCCTCGAGAACTCCTCGAAGTTGGCCAGTGTCTGCATCACACGTAGCTCATCGGCGGCGTGCTCCAAATGTGCCTGCGACTGGGACCGAAGACTGGAGACAGGCGTTCGTCCGCAGAAGAACTGGGCGAAGCTGATGAAGAACAGTTGCCGCTGGCTAAACTGGGGAACCAAGGGATCCCGTGGCTCTCTCTGATCGGCCCTCACACCGAAGAACGTCTCATATGCCAGCCGCAGGGCCGCAAAGTCAGCCAGTTTCTCGTCGAGCCACTTGGAGCCGGTTGCCATCTGCTGCTGCATGCAGTTGAGTCCCTGACGGAACTGCTTGCTGGCCCCGATCTCCTCCACGGGGCCCATTATGTTGCCAAGGTCATCGTAGTCGATTCCCGACATGTCGAAGCCATGAGCCAGCTCGTGGGCCAGAGCAAACCCCATCACGGCGTGCTGCTGCAGTGCGCTGATGTTTCGGTGCCACACGGGCAGCTGAAGCAGTCCGTGTGGCACCAGCACCAGGTTGCGTGGCCTCACATACAGGGGCGATGAGTTGCTGGCGTCCCAGCTCTCCGCTAGATAGCTAACGCTTCCTCGCGTTGAATTGGTGGTGTTTGTGGAGTTCAGCGAGAGCAGGTCGTAGTTGGCCACCACACGCTGGCGGAGCAGCTCCAGCTGGTTCCCATAGAAGTTGTGGTCACTCAGCTCGAGGAGGGCGTAGTGCTGTTCGACAGTCTCCAGCTCGTCCAATTGGACAAAGCCCAGTTGCAGACGCATTGCGCGTATCTTTTGCTGCAGGATGTGCACCAGGGGAGGCGAAAGTCGAAGTCGGTTCTCGGAGAGGGTTTGGCCAAAACGCCGCTTAAGCCGCCGGAAAAGAGCCCGAATCTCTGGCTCAGAATCCGGGTCGAAGAAACGCTGGCTAATCAGCCAGCTGCTAGCCAGGGGCATTGACTTTCGCAGACTGGAGACGCACTCTCCTCGCGAGATCTCCGCAGGTCCTTGAGACTTGAGGAAGGCCAGCCACTTAAGCATGATGTAGCTGCAGACAGTGTCAGGCGTTTGGGCCTCAACCAGTTCGCTCAGTGCCCTCAGGTAGGGTATGTTCTCGATGATCAATGTGGAGCGCAGATCCAGCTCTGCGTCATCGCGCACTTGTCGCATGAAGGACAGCCAACGGAGTTGCGGAAGATAGGTGGCCAGGTAGCCCAGCTGCATTTCCCGCGGTCCCTCATCGTCATCCAGATCTTGAAGGCGGTGCAACTTGTGCTCGAAGTCGTCCACCAGGCGGGCCAGAGCATTCGCCGCACGCTTTGTCTGGCCAATGTCCAGCAGAAGCTCGATTATGGCACCCTCTCCCATGGGTAGCGTCTCCTGACGACTTGGCTTGTTCACGTAGAGGCTGTAGGAGCGCGAATCGTCCCACCGCGGCAAAACATCCATCCGCAGCAGTGCCCCATTCAGGCCGTACAGCCGCAGTCTTCCCATAGTCGTTATCCAGTCGAAGCTGTCCGGACGCCAGCCTCGACCCACCGACGGCCAGTGGGTTAGGTTGGAGGGTTGCAGTAGCACCAGGTACTTCTTCAGGTTGTAGGGCTTGAGCCGTTTGCAGGAGCGGTAGTAGAGGCGCATCTGCTCCAGGACAATGGAGTCTCCTTCGACCGAGCTGCCGTTGCTGCGCCGCAACAGGAGCTCCAAGCGCCTATTTAGGTTGCTGTCAATCCCTTCCAAAGTGTCCGACGGCAGCAACTGCTCCTGGTACCTCTCCCGCTCGCGGTCCCTGTCCCGCTCCCTTTCACGTGGAAAGTTCTGCTCCTCTTGCTGGATCTGCCAGTTGCCACAGGCATACTGGTAGAAGTTCTCGCAGGGACGCGCCTTGGTATCCATGTAGCTCTGCAGTTGGGTGGCCAGCATCTGCTGGATGCTCTGGGGGGGACTTATCTGGCGACAAGCGCTGGGCGTGGTGCGCCAGGCCAGCGAAAAGAGAAGCCAAGCCGCCAAGCTGAGCCTCAGCATGATGGTTCCGTCTGTGACAAATTACAACTGGCCAGACACTAAGTCGCCTGGATCGCGGAGACTTCGGACTAGAGCAAGCCCCCGTTGCCTGTCAGTCTTCATCGTGGAATCCGCACAGCGCACACTAGTTCAAGCAAGCCGATTTAATGTCATACGATTCAAGAAACTATATTCGATATTGTATTTGCTTAGTAGTTGTAACATTCTAATGTAGTAATATTTACTTGTAAAATTAACTTGCGAGATGTTATTTCGAAGATTATGGTATAATATGGCCAGCATATCTAATACTTTACACGAATAAATAGATGTTCGTAGCTAAATCGTGTCGGCTGCTCTTGTTAGAATGAACAGTCTATTTAATGATGAATGATTAAAGAATAATAATGATTTCCTATTATTTGCGCCTTTCTTCCGCACAATCTTAGCGATATAGTGGTACAAGTAATATGCAAACAATATTTTGAATTTATTTTCCAAAACAATGAAGGATTTCCTAATTGGATTTTAATTGCTCTTGTCTTTAAATATAAAAGTATTGATTATTAATTATATTTCATATACATATTATTAATTATATTTGCTAATATTAAAATATATAATTAAACTACGATGTGAGTCGAGTTAATAGCATTTGGTGCCACTGTGCTTGGCTCGCCAGGTCGCATTCTGATTAGCCTTAAGTGGGTGCTTATCAGTTTCACCTTGGCCTTGATTCCCGATTGCCGCTCATTGGGGCTGACCCACAATGGGAGTCGGATCATGGACGCGCGACGCAAAAGCTGTCATTGACCTTGCCTCATACCGCCGATCGTACTGCTGCTGATGCTGATGCTAATGCTGAGACTTTTGATTTTCTCTACTTGCAGAACCGAAACGATTCCGGGGCATCCGTCGTACAAGGCGACTATGCGACTGACGATTATCAATGTGGAGAGCAGCGACTATGGGAACTACAAGTGCGTCGCCAAAAATCCTCGTGGCGACACGGACGGCAACATAAAGCTCTACAGTGAGTTCCCAGCCATACGAGTTATTTATACCCTTTAATATTGGGACAGAGCCACAGCCACAGCGATTCCAGCGACCGCCCGAAATGCGGTATATATTACAGGGGCAAGCTTTGGGGCTTGGGAGTGTGTGTTTAGAATGGCTGAAAATCCAAAACTGCAACATTTTGTGGCTTTAATTATGGCGTTTGTCGGTGCAGTTGATTGGTTGTGCCCCGGCCAGAGATAACCATCCATTGTTAGTGCGGTACTTTAAGCGCTTTGGCTTTAATTCTCTCACTTGCCAGCGAGTGTGCTTTACCCCGAAAATGAATGCAACATTTATATATAGGGTTGTTCCTTATCTATTGATTGCCTCGTTGTGGCTGGGACAAGGTGGCAATTAAAGCCGTTGCTGGACCAATAAAGTGTCAATAATCTGTCAATTTGCTAAATCACTCCCCAGTCAATGGCCGGGCCATTATAGCCCAGCCTGGCAGCCCCGATTTCGTTCACAAAAGTTCATAAAACAATATAAAATATCCGCTCGTTGGCGTTGGCGCCAATAAATGGCCATGGCCGCCAAGAATGGCCACTGTGAAAAGGCGACAAGTTAATTTATATGTACACGCTTTTTATTTGGCTGCCGGTGGCACAACAATGGCAGGAGCCCTTACGGAAGTGGGTGTCGCTCTACCAATTAAAGGTAACAATGGCCGCTGATAATAGTGGGGGAACAGCGCCAACAATGCGAACAATGAACCTGTGACAATTTTATTGAGTGGTCAGGGGAAGATACGAGCGTACAGTAGCTAGGAAGCTGGGAGGATTCCCTGCCAAGGCAAGGCCAAGTGCCAGGCCCCATAAATTTCCTCAACAAATTGTCGAATTTAATGCCAAGAGAGGCCAGCTAGCCAGCCAGTCGAGAAGAAGTCCAAGGAGCTCTGGGGAAGGGGCCAAGAAATTGAAATCGAAAGGAAAGGGGCGGGTAAAGAGGCTGGATGTACGTGGCCAGAAAAGGGAAGACAATTGGGTGGAAAAGCAGAAAATAGCAGTTAAGATATCGAGCTGGCGGTGGGCGGTGGGCTTAAGTACATATATGAGAGCTGCGGCTTGTGGCTAGCCGGTAAATGGAGCCGCGATTGTTCACTGCGAATGCATCCTTACAATGATATATACACACTGACTCATTGAGAATACACACACTGATTAATATCAAAATCTATGCCCCGCAGTGTCAAGTCCGCCGACCACACAACCGCCGCCCACAACCACAACGCTGCGGCGCACAACAACGACGACAACGGCAAACACGCTGGACGGCTACCACAACACCCCGCTGAACGGCATCGGCGGCGACGGGCCAACAAATTCGGTGATTGTGATTGACAAATGTGAGTAGTAGCAGCGAACTGCAGCCTGTGCTGGCAAACTAATTGACCGTGCCGGCACTTACAGCGGGCAACAAATATCAATCGAACCTGAACGACATTGGCAAGTCGGAGCAGAAGCTGACGGGCAGCAGTCCCAAGGGCTACGACTGGTCCAAGGACAAGGGCAGCGGGAGCCGGCGCCTCCTCCTGGCGCCCTGCTGGCTACTGGCGCTTTGTGCGCTGCTGGGAACGCACTGGCGGGCTTAGAGGACTACGACTACGGACGGACACACATAGAAATCGTATTAATAAAGTGCCATTAAAAACAAATCGAAATTAAAAGTGAACGCACCCGAAACCCCGAAAATAGGAACTGCACCGGAGCGGATGATAAACCATAAAAACTATGTACTTAATAAAGCAAATGGTTGCGCTAACGAAGTCAGGCTTTGGTTTACCCTTTGCTATAGATAAATATTGGATTTTGTTTGGCGCAATAGCCCACTGCGTGCGGGCGTTATTCAAAAATGTGTTGGCCAAACAAAGGCAGTAAATTAATAAACCGAGCTGACTCACTTCGAAGTCGACTAGGCACACCCTATCCGACGTTTACTCATTCCCATATATGCAGTTTAGATGCATGATTCCCATGTTTTCGCCACCTTAGTTGCGTTCCCAATGATATTATCATAATGGTAAGGGTATGCCCAGTGCGGTGCCAAATCCGAAAGCAACATGATTTTAGCACAGTCAGTCGTAAACACACACACACATTCTGGTTAGTTAGTCAAAACATAAATTAATTTAATTGCAAAAAAGCGAAATAAATATGCATTTCAAATGTTGCCAAATTGTTAAAATACAAAGCACAGGATAAACACACTCACAAACTGTAAATAAAAACGCATACGCATGAATGAAACCAAATACAATTGTAAATTATGTACTCGTTATAGGCGTCACAGCGATTGCCCACTTATGCGAGGGTAGGCAGGAAGCAATTTATGATATAGGAGCTCAAAGACAAAGACAACAAAAATCCCATATAACAGGCACGCGAGACGGTATTAATCAAAAGCCAATTAATAAAGAGATGAAAGTAAATACGAAATACGAATACTGTTAAAAAATAGTTGGCGAGTTCGAGTGGGTCTTAATTATATATCAGTTTATTTGAACCAAGGGAGCCAGCGGCCAACATAAGTACGTTCTAAACTATACATATACAAATATATTTAAATACATATATCATAGGCCTTAGTTTGTGTTTCTATACGATAAGAGTGATAATGTACATTTAAAAAAATTTGTCCCCGAACGGAGCAAGCCAGCAAGCAGCCAGCGACACAAATAAAGTATCTATTTGGATTGCTTCTTACACATCAATATGCCTTTTTATTCCCGAAATCCGGATTCTGCAGGAAGGTAGGCGGGTAATATGCACAGCCAATCCCGGCAGATGACGTTCCACATATCAATAACAATTCCACTCTGGGAACTGGGCTAACAAGTGACCAAGGAACGCATAAATGTTTGTCCTGCCCTTCTGTCGAGTGCAACGATTTCCGATTTTTATTTGATCCTGTGTTGGCGCAGCACTCGGAGCACGTGGAATTGTTATTGAGCCGAGGGCGCGCCTCCTTCCCGACTCCTGCAACTGCACAAATCGTTGCCCCCGCTGGTCAGGGAGTGCCTGGAGTGCAGGAGACATTCGTATTTTCTTGGCGGGGGAAAAAGCAAACATTTTTATTTTTTCTAAAACCCGTGATGTTCTTGGCCTCCTACGTGGCATGTGCACAGCGAAAACAAAGCCCAGACATGCCTGAGGGCTTCTGAATGGCATCAGGATTCAAGTGGTGTCTTAGCGCATTCTCTATTCCTGGGAACAGAGACTTGGCCGGCTCAGCCTAAATCTATGATACTGGGAATATTAATCACTCCCGAAAGTATGCCTCCATCAGTGAATAAATTAAATTGAATTTAGTTTTAGTTTTTTTTTTTATTTTCTTAAGTCTGTGTAACATTAAATGTTGGTGTCTAAAAATATATGGATTATTGGAACTTATTTACTTCATCTTCTCAGACCTCCACGGCCCGACGATCCAGCAAAGTGTCGAGTATCTTGTCCATGTGATCGCTGCAGTTGGCCAGGCAAATGTCCGCATACTCGCTGAGGAAGTACATGAAGCTCTCGAGCTGCTCCATCGAGCAGGCGCGGAAACCATTGTCGCGTCCAATGTTGTCGATGGCCCGGATGATGGAGCGCAGCTTGTGGACATACTCCGGCGTATCGCGGCAGTGCTCCAGCGACCCGTCCGCTAGATTGGCGGGCTTGTCATAGCTGCGGATGCGTTGCTCTACGCTTCGGAGCTTACTTTGCTGCTGCTTCAGGGTCTGCATCATTTGGGGTACGGACATGACGGGAGCAGTGGGAGCAGCGGCGCCTGGACCCGCCTTGGCAAACAGTTCGTCCAGGGGTACCGCCTCGTAGTCGAGGGAGAACATGTCGGGCGAGAAGGATAGCCGTCCGCTGTTGTTGCTGAAGCTGTCAGACTCGAACTCCGTCTGGTCCAGGTCGCTGGTCTTTATCGTCTGGTTGGCGTTGCCGCTGTTGTTGGGCCAGGAGTACTTGCTGCGTCCCTCCAGGCCATTGCTGGCGCCAGTCTGCAGGCCCACCAGCATGCTGTAGCTGCTCTCGATCGAGTACTTCTGGGTGGTGGGCCAGAACTCAGGAACGCTGCTGAACTCGATGTGATCCACCCCAAAGCGCAACTCCGATTTCTCAGAGTCGAGGAACGCGAACAGCTTCTTTACCTTTTCGCCGGTCATCAGCTTGCCGCTGAAGGGCACGGCCAGGTCTCCGCTGGCGAACCAGTAGTGGGAGCAGCCCTGAACGCTGGGCAGACGGTCCGGTAGTGTCTGCCGGGCTGAGCACGAGCTTCCTCCGCCCCGGGTGAACTTATGTCCGTCAATGCCGAAGGCCAGGTCCCGTGTCTCCCAGCTCTTCTGCATGAATATCTCGTAGAGCAGGCGTAGACGCTCGGGGCTGTTGTAGAATATCTCCAGGGACACGGTGAAGTCCCCGGCTGAGATCCAGAACATTGATTGTGTCTTCGTAGCCGGCATTTCGTCCTGAGAGGAGTTGATATCAACGGTAGGTGCATTGGCAAAGAACTCCCGTTCACTGCAGGGCGTGGAGGGCGTTGTGGAAATGCCATCCAGATCGAGTGGTTGGTCCTCACGAATCACCTGCATGGCCAAAGAGCTGCGTCGCGGCCTCTCCTGGTTAGGAATCGGACTGAAAAGTTGCTGTTGGGCCGGACTGGAGCCGGTGCGTCCCTTGACGGGCGTCGAGAAACCGGAGGGTTTTGAGCCGCTGTGGCCAAATGAGGATCGTCGCATCGGGCTGCTGTCCATCGGATCGTTCGAGCACGTCTCAAAGCCCTGATCTATAAAGCTGTCTCGCAGAGGCTGAGTCAGGGACTGCCTCGGCGTATGGGCGGGGGACTGATCGCTGTCGGCATTCGGTGAGGGAGAGGACATCACGGTCAAGGTATAGGCCGACTTGATCTTTCGCGGCGAGTTCACGTGGCGCATCAGAGACTTGTCCAGTTCTATGTAGCTCTGTTCGGGCATACTGGAGGCTGCTTCCACCTTCTTTTTGTTGGGCGCCGAGGCAGGTGGCTTGTAGTCCGAGTCAGAGTCTGTGGAAGTGATCGCATTGGCTGTGGCCTCCACAATGGAGTTCTCCTTCTTCCAGGTCAGGGTGCGGCGCATCTTCTTCTTGCGAGGTGGACGCTGAGGCTTGGCAAAATCGAAATGAGTCTGCTCCTGGCTTTCTTTCGGAGTTTCCGGCTGAGATTCGTCGCTAGTTATCTGGAGGGAGAAAGAATGTTTGGTTAAGACACATTCCTTTAGGCCAACTAACTTTGAACTTACCTTTGGGAGTGTTGATAACCCGGATTCGCTTTCTTCAGCTTCGGATTGCTTGCAGCTGGAGGCACTGGACTGGGTTTGACTTAGGCTGGGTCGAGGAGCAGGAACTGGCGGAGCCTGACGTTTCACCCGGCGCGGAGTGGTCTTGACTATCTGACCCTGGGTGGTGTCAACCTCCTTCTCCTCGACGTGGTCTTCCTCCTTGGCCTTGTGGTCGAGTTCCAATTTGGCTATGGCTTCCTCTAGTAGCTGCTCCACGGCGGTTTTCTGGGTGGTATCGCCCATGGAAGCTGCGCTCGTCTCGGGAAGCGGCTGCTCCAAGAGCTCCTCTTCTTCTGCGGCGATCTCAATGGGCTGCTGGTTATTCGACACACTAGTAATATCAAACTGGACGCCGTTCTCCGTGCTGAGCCAACTGTAGAACAGGGTTTCGAGCTGCTCGTTCTGAAAAAACATTTGGCTCTCGCATCCGCTGCGCTCCTGACGAGTGCGCCTGATCTTTTTTGGTGGGGCATAGGGCTCTGTAGGCAGAGACCTGCGAATAGCGTCCAGATTCCGCTTCTGAGATGTTTCTCGGGCTTGGCTGTCGCTCTGAGGTTCAAGACAACGACGGGTAAGAGTACGTGGCATCCTGCCTTCCGGACTGGGCTTGAGGATCACCGTCAGCGTACTCACATGCATCTGGGAGATGGGTGTCTCCGGCTTGCTTTCAGCCGGCTTGGATGGTGAAAGTCCTCCGGGTCGCGGGGGCGAACCCTGTTCCAGAACGCACTTGGCCTCTAGTTCCTGAGCTAGGTGCTTAACACTGGCTTGCTGTTCCGCCACTACTTCACCACGGGCCATTTGTTTCTTAACCTTCGCCTTGAGACCCGCGGCATGGGCGTTAAACTTGGGATGCTTGGCCGCCATGTCGCCGACAAACTTGTTAAACAACAATGCCTTGTCCTTCACGCTCAGCTCGCGGAACACCTCCTCGGCCACCAGGCAGGGGCCATAAATCGAGGTCTCTGCTTTGAGGTGGGATTGCGGCTGGGGCTTGGCCTCTGGCGACAGCTCGTTCTGGAGCTGAACGTACTGCGGCTCTTCGACGCGGCGCATCACCTGGTTGATCTTCGAGTTGAACAGCTGAGCCATTTCCTTTACCTTCATGGGCAGCGTTGCGGAGGTCTTTCCGGGTGCCCTGGTCGCGCCACGTGGGGTGTGCATCTCCGGCTGCTGCTCGTACTTCTGCTTCAGTTCGCTTATCTTCTGCTTGCCACTCATCTTCGGCTTGGAGGGAGTGACCGGGTCCGATTGGATGCCGAGCTTGGCAATGGCGCTGGCCACTTTTCCCGAGCAGGCGGCAATCTTGGAGGCCTCCAGGCTCTTGGTGGGTGTGACTGGCACCTCCTCGTCGAAATACTTCATTAGATTCTCTATGCTAGACAGGTCCAAGTCCGTGACCTGAACACGACCAGGCGTCACATAAGAGTTCTGGTGCTCTAGGGCCGTGAGGAAGCGGTCGTCATCCAGCGAAGAGATCTCGAAGAGCTCCTCCCGGGTCATGGTGGCCCGGAGCAGGCCGCAGGCGTTGCCAACGTCTCCGTGTTGGCTGGACCGACGACGCTCCTCGATCTCCGCATTCAGCTGCAGCAGCTCACTGAGATCCTCGCTGTTCATGGCCGCCGTGTCCACGATCATCTCGCTGTGCTTGTTGTTTGGTGTGGAATTGCTCAAAACCATATTGAATTTCGCTTTTGAATTTTGATGTTCACGTTAGACGTTGCAGTTTGTAACTGTGCCCTTCCGATGCCGGGCTCAGGTTCTTATAGTCATCACAGGTAAAATATACCAATGCAATGTGCTTCTAGCGGGCACAGGTAGCAGGTAAAGGTATGCCCTTTCCCAAAATCAGAATCCGCGAGGATTAAATGGCGGTTGTCTCGCTACCTGCGATACGCGTTGATCCACTGATTACCGATCAGGTAAGCCCCACGCCACAGCTGTCAAGCTAATGGATTTCCCGCGGTAACAGTAATTTAATTGCATTCGCGGACCTTCCAGGAAGGCCAAAACCCAATTGACCTGATCAGTTGCAGAAATTACAAATAGTTTATGGCCTTAAAGTGCAATGCGTAGCAACTGCAGACGTCCCTCCTCCTCTTAGCAGAAAAGGATAACAAAGATGTCGGTGCAGCTGTCAAGAAGGCTATTATATGCGAATTCCAATTAACACCTCGTGTGCGGCAACTGGGAATCCACAAACCCCAGAATCATTGCATACCAAGCGCAAAAATCTCTCCCGAAAATGGGAATACTAACAAGACCCAAGCGAGTTGCAGTCACAATAAAAATCACACACTGAAATTTCTGCATCTTGTGGTTTAGGGAGAGGAGGAGAGAGAGGCGAAGGCAGTGCTCAGGGGACGAACTCTGATTTTGATACGATTCAAGCCAAACCTGGAGGAGGATGTCGCCCGTTATGCGAGCTGAACTTTGTTTGCCATTTACCACCTTATGCAAATCACTTCGAAAGCAGTAAATTCGAATGAGCAGAGATTGGGAGAGAGCTCAGGTGCCAAATAGGTCTGATGCCAACGGTGACTGCTGTGAAAGGAAATGCCTCGTTATTGTATCATCTGTGACATAGTCAGGCCTTTAAATAGACTGCTTTAATTTGCTAATAGCCACGTGGCATATTTTCATGCATGGCAGCGACTTTGTCTAGACAACAAATTCGCCAAGTAGGGCTCAATGGGCGAGAAAGTAAAAGGTTTCCCGCAATTTTTCTCCAGCCAAAAGGAGCGTTTATTTGTTTGGCCTGTGCTTTCAATAACTTTAATATCGTCGTTTGTGCGACGCAGAGACGTCGGAAATTGAATTGAATTACTTCGAGTGCGAGTAACTTGAGAGTGGACTGAAAAACTGAAGAGCGATGTGCGAGAGTTTTTCCTCTGTCTCTGGCTTTTAAAAGTAAGAGCAGTCCATGGACTGCGGATACTGCAGAGACTGTGGAGTGGAAACGAACCGCAGATATACTTTTAATGCCAACGAAAATGGGGAGACGTAACAGCGATTAAGTGGAGGGCATCGAAAATGAGATACCTGGTAAACTATTCATGAGATTAAAGCCATCGTCTGCCAAATTATCCCTATTTATTTGGGGACATAATTAAATCGAATTAAGTTCGGGTTATTTGGAACAAAAAAACAAGGATTTCTGTACTTTATAGGAGATTTCTGATACGTTTACTGTACTTTTAAGCAAAGTAAAAATTCCCACAAGGGCTACTTCCCACATTAACGTTGCTCTGGGATGAGAAATTCCTCATCCGCTTGACCGTGATCAACGTGACGCAAAGAATTCGCTCTGATAGCATCGATAAGACTCCAGAAGCGAAGTTGAGCGTCCCGCGAAGCGTGCTTGAAATATGAATTGGGTGCTCCAAAGAGGCGCCACCACGGCCATCCTTCTCGGGCGGCGATGCAGTGAAGCGGGCTGTGCCGCCATTTTCAGCTTCCAGCTGCCAGCTACCAGAGGCTGTGGGCTCCAAGCTGCGGAAGTGTTGTGTTGCCATTGACCCGTTAACGACTCGCATTCTTCTCGAATCTCTTTGGCCCCGGCCGCCCCAGCGGGATGGCGCGGGATGCGCAGATTAATTTTCGTTTGCCGTTTGCCGCGCTTTTAATATATTAATAAATTAAATTGCATATTTCGCTTTATACGGCATACCGCTTTGGCCGAACTGACGCTGCCTTTTGTCTATATGGCATTTAATGAGTTATGTGCCGAAAAAGTGAAATTTTTAATATAAATAATTATCGCTTGATGTTCTCTTTGATACACACGGCGCCCAGGTCGCGTTCTTTGGCGTTGCCACGCATAAACACATTTAAAGCATTTTCAATAAATTTGCATAAATTCGCAGGACGTCTCCCTGATTTATAGCAAAGAATTTTCGCCGGTTAAAGCATCGTGTGTTTTAAATCGATTAATTAATTAATATTGCGGCATTTTTACTGTGCCGCTAATGGATAAATAAAAGAGTGTCTCCTTCTTTATGCCAAATTGCAAATTAATTAAAACGCATTCATTTAATATTAAACGAGGGATTGAACTTCGCTGATTAGGAGCCGCTGATGTGTATAATCAAACAAAAAATTCGCTATGATTATGGAATATTCTGTGTTTATTCCAGCGAAGCTTAAGCGAGATTTCACATATATGTGAAATTCAACCTGAACAATATAATAAAATAAGAAATATAATTATACTCTGTAAGGGCCACACAAATGAGCGATTCAATCGCCGTGATCGTATTCGATTCAAGATCCCAAAGCACCTTTGACAAGCCCCCATCCGGAGACCGAGCGACCGCAAAAGCATGGTTAGAGCATTATCTGAACACGAGCATAAACGGGAACATATATATTATAGACGGGGCACTGGGTGGGGCCGAGGCAGAACATGTCTCGTGCTTGAGGTTAATCGCAATCATGAATTGCACTTTCAATTGCGTCATCCATTAACTCCAAGCTCTTATCAGGCGCCTTTCGAGTGGCGATCTTAACTAATTACTAAAATTTGAATTGTTACAATTAATAATAGTATTAAGTTGAGTGTCATCCACCATACACTGACATATACTAAAAGGCATATATTTTACACTGCTAAGGAAAGAATTACATTATTATCACATCCGGTTTCGAGTTGTATGTATATCTATAAAATAAAGTCTTTTTAAATGAATCTTGAAAACAGTTTACATTACATTTGGGAAGCGCTGGTGAAAATATTATATAGATTGAGGAATATTTTTTACTGTGAGATCGAACTAGAACTTTTTAACAAAGACTACAATGCTAATTAATGATACATTAAAAGTTTGTTTATAAAACTGAAACAGAAAAGTAATATAAATCGAAGAGCTTTGCAATTATCATGAGTATACTATTTTAAGAGCTCCCTCCGGTTTCTTCAAGTGTGCTTATCTAACCTCGTCACACCAAACGAAAAGACGTATTTAAAACGCTGATAAGCTAACCAAGCAAAAAAAAGAGCCGAGCTGCAAGAAGCTCTCGCTCCTGTGTGGGTAAGTATTTCGTATAGCCAGCAGGGAGAGTGAAAATGCGAATACGAAATCTACATAAAATCGAAACCGCGTGAAACAAGTTTTTAGTTGTATTTAAGCAAGCGGCAGTCGCGCAACATTCGCTCGAAATATACCAAGAAACGTTCTCCGTCGCGTTGAATTGATTGAAATAGAAGCGTTTCCTTCTCGTCGGACATGTTTGCATCTATGCGGCAAAGAAATCATCAAATTAAAATCAAAGAACGCCAACACGCCATAGGCGGCTTATGAGACCAACATAAAGAAGCTTCTAGCTTCACAGAAGTGCGAAAAATCCAAAAGAAAAAAAAATTATTCCTAGAAAAATGGCCTTAAGACTGTGGACCCTCTTCCTATTCCTGGCTAGTGCCGACTTCGCTTACAGTGCTCCGTACACAATAAATCTGAACCGTACTTGTTCCTACCACAACACCTGCAATCCGGCGGTCAACCAGCAACACGTCGAGCGGCTGATGAGCTACGTGGACAGCGATAGGCAGCCCTGCGACGACTTCTATGCCTATGCCTGCGGAAAGTGGCGGGAAAAGCACGGCAGCGATGCCACGGCCACGACCATTAGCGAAGCCCAGATCAACGACAACTACGAGGAGCTGTTCGCTGAACTACGCCACAATTCCAGCTACTTCGAATTCCCCATGTACAGAAAGCTGGCAACCCACTTTCAGGACTGCCTCGCTCTGGGCAAGCCCAACCTAGCCCGCTACCTGGAGCTGCTGGACCAAAAGCTGCAGGGCTCCCTAAGGACCACGCACTGGTCGGAGCTACTGGCTGTTCTGGGCCGGTACGGCTACCACGGCCACTTTGTGCTGTTGGAAGTGCGATGGCACAACGCCAGCCATCACATGCTCTTCCTGCTGCCGCACAACCACCACCTGAGCCTGAATCTCACCCCCGACATTTACAATGCCCTGAGTCGCCACGGCCTGTCGGACGGAGCTTGGCCCCCCTACGAACAGCTTCGGGAACAGTTCAGACTCCTGGAGCAAAATTTGACCAGCCTGGAGAGGTCTAAAATACCCGACGACAGCTTTACCAACCGCAGCCTGATGGAGATTCGGGCGGAAGTGCCCGGAGTGGAGTGGGACCAAATCTTAAGACAGCAGCTGAACAGGTCGGTGGGAAACAATCAAGCCTTCCAAGTGGACGACCTGGGGGCCATAAAGCGCCTGGTGGAGTATCTTAACCAAGCCGACAATCTGCTGCTCAACCGCTACAGCCTGGCGAGGTTCCTCACCCATCTCGTGGGCCTGCCGCATAACCCGCTGGCCGACTGGAGCCCGGATAGTAAGTCGCTGCCCCTCCGGTGCATCCGCCACATGCGCCGCTCCCTCTATCTACCGATGAACTACGTCTACGAGCACAGATTCTACGCCCACCGCCGGAGAGCCGATGAGCACGTCATTCACCGAGTGTTTGAGCAGCTGCGAGGCCAGCTGGAGCAGAACTTGGACAACAATCCCTTCAACCTCAGCCAGGAGCTGGTGTCGTCGCTGAAGGACAAAGTGCACCTCATGCGCATCAACGTGGGCAATTTGCCGCCCAATGTGTCCGACCAGTTCTACTGGGAGGTCGATAGCCGGTGGGTCGTGGGCCACGACTTCTACGAGAACCACTTGAACAGCCTGCTCTACTATTACTCGGTCGTCTCCGACCTGGAGGGCACCACGAACCAGACGGAGCGCGAGATCTGGTACAGCTTCAACATGCACCAGCCCGAGTTTCCCGACAACATAGACGCCACGCCGTACTTCTACTGCCTGGGCGACATTATCTTCGTGCCGTACTCCTACGTCCGGCTGCCCTTCTTCCACGCCGACTTCTGGCCGGCGCTGCTCTACGGAGACCTGGCCAACACCCTGGGGCACGAGATGATGCACGCCCTCGACACGGACTTGGTCGACTACGATGCGTGGGGTCACATGAGCAATTTTAGCGACCAGCTTGGCCTGGTGCCGAGCTACACGGACGCCGTGAGATGCCTCAATGACAGCGCCGTAATGCTGAACGAGCGCACCTCAGACGTCAGTGGATCCCGGCTGGCGGTGCACACCTACGGCGGCGACTGGATGGACAATCCAGACGATGGTCGCCTCTACTTCCTGCAGTTTGCGCACTTCTTCTGCGGCGACGAGGGCGACATATACCATGACTCGGGCAGCCAGCGACTCAACTACGCCCTCAGCCAGGTGCCGAAGTTCGCCGAGGTATTCGGGTGCCAGAGCGGTACGGGAATGAACTCCGCGGATCAGTGCCGCTTCTGGTAGCGCAGCGAGCGCCTCTCTTAGTTGGTGTATAGCTTTAATTAGGAACCCCCAAGTATTGTGAATAAATTTCCATGTTTAGAAACTGACAACGCTTCCCTTCTGCTTTCGTATGCGGCGGACCTACTCCCAGTCAGTGCCGTCAAGTTAATTTTCAATTACGTGCCCTACGTGAGCGACCGAAAAATCGGAGCGGAGTGCGGACCACAAGATGCTCCAGCCCGGTGGGTGCTCATAGGACTCAAGCCCGGCCGAGACGACGTGCGAAACTGCAGGTAGCAGCAAAACCTTTCAGTCGTCCTGCATCGACACACAAAAATGTGCCAGCTTTCGTGGCACGGCAAGAGTCGAGCACAGATACAGGGATATATGTACGTGTCCCTGTTTGCCCACGGTGCGTATTACCCAGCGTGTTTTTATTTATTTGCTAATTAGTACGCTTCCTGCCGCTCGGCAGCTGTGTGTGTGTGTGGTCGATGTCAAAACAGAAAGAGAAACAGAAACCAAATACAGAGCACAGCATTCGAATCCGAGTCAAGTCGGGCGCCGTCAACTAGGCAACTTGTTGAAGGTCGTTGCGCGTATTACTCATACGCCGCATGGGTGGAGTGGAGTGGAGCGTGCTGGGAGGCGCGTGTCGGGTGCCCGGGCTTTCACCTGGCAACCGCATTAATAGACCGTTAACTACCTGCCGGGAACACTGCACGTGAGCCGCGTGACAAGCAGGGGTCAAATCCAAGTCGTGGGTCATCTCTGATGAATGGATGTCTGTCAGCCTGACTTTGCCTCGCGGCAGTCCCAGAATTAAAGCGAATCGCTGATGAAGAACAATTGTTGTATTTGGAGGCACATAAAGCACGGGCTATGAATTAAACATACATATGTATGTGTATGTAGATTTTGATTTTGTGTAGGTCAACGCATGATAGTGATCCAACAACAGGCAAAGCATTTCCACTTTTTGTTTTATTGGAAGCATAATATTGTAGTAAAGTCTATTCCTTGGTATTAGCAAAAATGGAAAATCCCAACTAGAAGTGATATAACAAAATATTCCTTAAATAATTTTGCCTTATTTTTTACTTCTTGATAATATCTTAATTTATTTAGGCTAAACTTAAAAGTGGAAGCTATGAACCTAAGTTCGCTGTTATCCAATCATATCATTGACCAGGGCTTTCATACAGTCTGAGGTCTAAATTAATGAGCTGTTTACCCCTGTCTGGAGCGGCATAGTGCTGAGTCCAATGTTTTCAGATTTTACGGCGACCGGGAAGCGAGTCGCGAGACGCATGTCGGAACATATATCGCCCCTCGGCCGCTCCGCTCGCCTTATCAGCGCGGGCTTTTATTCATTCATGTAAGTCAAATCGACTGGGGAATACATACATACATATAGTCCAATGGGCTTGCCTTATAATTAGGTTTAAAATAAACCGCTTCGCCGGCAGAAAGCGCGAGTTCGAGTGACGCAATCCAGCTGGGAAATTGCGCATAGTGTGAATCGGAAGCCGCCGCCGCCACCACACATAGTCAGTTTCGATCCGCACTGTAACATGCTCGAATTCCCGGTCCGGGGCTTTGCCGGGATTTGGGGTCCGGCGTCACGTGCCCCATGGTTGCTGGCCGGACTCCGTCGAGGGAAACACGTGTTGCTCGCTGGGGGTACGAGGGCAACGACTGGCCGGTTCCGCATTGATTGATTGCTCGGCGGGAATGGGACATTGACGGACTGACGGCGCGGCGGCTGATGAAATCACAGTTCGCCGGCGCGTCACTTCAGCGCGGTCGTGGACTTGTAATTTAAATAAGCAAATTTCGCACCGATATAATTGTGCCAAGAGCGGGAAGAGACCTCTCGTGCGCGACGCGTTGCCCCGTCTTAGCGATTAATTAGTTCAATTTCAATTGTTGTCGCGACAAACTTCATGATAACCTGCACCACCCTAATTAACCCCGCACAGGAAGGGGAGCCGCTCCAGCTCAACCCCCACCCGCACGAGTTCCCAAAACAAATGCGCAAAATGCCAGGTTCGGCGCCATCAACACAACATCCAGAAGCCAGAAATCTGCGGCGAGTCCTCGGGCTCCCGTGTCAGCGACAGAGAACGGTGGCTGCTATTTGAAGCTCACCACCCATGTATCTGTCCGTCGGCCTGTCGCCCCGTCTAGTTAGTCCACAAAGCCAAGCCGCGTGTGTTTATTATATAACAGTCCCCCAGTCCCCAGAATCACCCCCAGAGCCGATGGCATGTCGCGGCATTTCAGCTGTGAGAAGCGACCACAATGTTTCTAAATGTTTTTCGCCGAGTTTTCGGAGATTGGTTTGTCTATTATTTTTTTGTCTGCTTGTTTGAGTAACTACATATGCACATACATATGTATGTGCCATTTGTCCAGCCGATTTCTGTTTGCCGTTGTTAGCATCATTGTTGTGCCTTTTATAATAGCCAGAAATGTACACAGACAAATGTAAAAAACACGTGCTGGATTTCACACGAAAAGCGAACTTTGGGAAACTGAGCAATAAATCATTTTATATGCGTTCAACTTTTTCAGTGTGCATACAATTATTAAAGCAAATAAAGTCCAAAAATCCGAAATTGTGAAATTCTAATCTTTTTAATTTTTGGGGAGGTGTTTATCATGCAGAAAAAATATGTCTTAAATAAGTATTTCGCTAGCTTTTCGGAAACAATATTTTTATAAAGGCGAAATTAAGTTTAAATTTAAACGGAAAACTATTATTATTAAAAAATGGTTAATAATCTAAATATTACAAACAGGATTGTAAGTAGGTTAATTAGGAATTGAAGTGAGACTTAGTATAAATTTATGTCATTTGTTTAAAAGCCTCAAAATACCAATTCAATATAATACAACAAGAAAACAATATAATATTTTTTAAATGCAAATGTACTCACTTATTTTAGTAATTCTTCGTTATTTAAATTTTTTTGCCACTATATGTACATTTAGGAAGCTAGAGCAGGCTTATTTGATAAAAGAAATTCTGTGATCCGAATGAAGAATATGTATTAAAACCGATGTGAAAGAATTTAAAATATAACACATTGGTGTCCTCAGTATCTCTCCTAAAATTGATTCAATGAATAAATATAAGAGAAGGTAGCGCTATTACCAGTATCACCATATGCCAAATTTATGCTTAGTCATTGGTAAAAGTCATTTAATAAGTTGATTGTTGTCCAGACTCTTACCAATGAATCAAGTTGCTTCGCCAGTCAAGTTAATCTAACAAACGATGCAGTTCACTGCTAATAATATTTTGAGCTACAAACCCTTTTGAATCCGATAATAAGTCAGACATGACTGGAGTTCAGCTCAAATCGAAACAAATACATTTAAGCCATTTTCCCAGAGGGAAAAGTGGCAGGCAGCCGGCAACTGGCAACCGGCAAACAAATAAAACCCAAACATGCCGACAAATATTGCAGCTCTCAAAAGTATGCAATCATTTATTGAAATTTTTAGCAGTCAAGCGGCGATTTGTGTTTGCCAATGAATCCTTGTGCACACACACTCTGCCCACAACGCTCCCCGACCCGTTTATATGTGAGAGTGGGGAACTGCAATTAACTACCACACAAACGTTGGCCAAAACAAAATTTCAGTCTGAGGACGTAGGATGCGGCACGCAGGACATTGACGAGTCATAAACGGGGCTTGTATGTTTTGGTCAGTTGATTAATATGCGAGCTGTAATCATGACTCAAAGTGTGGGATCGTCGGGCCTGGGCCCGTGCCTGTGTGCATCGATTGCCGGGTATGAGCAAACACCAATGACACAAATCCCGAGATGCGTAACGAGAATTTCAATTTCGAAGTGTGCCTGCGACCGGCTGAAGTCTCACCATTTTTAAATGAAGCCCAAAAGGCGGCAGTGACATCCGCTGCTGGTGCCCGGCTCGTTTGCATATTAAGTCTGTGCCGAAGCAGCGCGTCCCGATTTTAATTAGTTTTAACCCGCGCCAAAAATGAGCCAAGCTGACAGCCGTGACCAGAATCACGCAGGCCGCAGCGACTTCGTCTTCGTCTAGCCTACTTTAAGTCTGGTTTAAAGTTGGCGGCGGGACTACCGGGCCGGGGACTGTCTAACAATAGGAACAAATATGAGTGGGAAAGAAAAACATGTTCCAATTCTAGGATGCACATAAACACACCCAGCCGAGGCATAAATAGGAGCATATCGGCGATGGCCCTTCTCATGTTTGCAAACATATGAAATGGCAACGTCGTCAGCGTTGATTATTATCAAACAGACAGCGAAGAAAGACGAAAGACAGTTGTCGACAGCATCAACAACAAGATTCGTTAAGTTCCGGAGTCAAAGCCAAATAGAGCGAAGGGATACGACCAGGAGAACACCCTATCCCAACACTCCATAAGGAAAAAAAGTGTTTGAAGCCCTTCGTTAGGTTTCACAATATTCAGTTAACAGTTCTCAGACAGATGAACTGCTAGTTTCTCAATAAAATAATTAAATGGTTGATTTTAATGCATTGTGCAATATTTTTTTGATACCAAAATAACTTTGTCCAGAGTGCAGATCCAACTAAGTCTGCCTTTTGGGAATGCTCGACCGGAAGCAGGGCATAACCAGACACCCAACGGTCGCAGGGCACTTGGACTGGCTCGTAAAGTCAAACGATGTGAAGACTCTGCACAAACACCCCATCTCGCTCATTCCCCGTCCACAGGCACATATGTGCGACCTGTCAGTTACACGGACAGAGAGCCGTTCCTCGGGAACGAACCCCTGCGGCCGCCCCGGCTATCTTGCACCGTTTTATCGGCAAAGCTCCCCTCACTGCGGCTTTTATTTGTCAAACAAAGTATTTTTATTGGCTTTTTTAGGGAGTCCTACCCCTCGGCCGAAGTCAGCTGACGTCCCGGCCTGACAGAAGCTCGAGGGGATCATGGGGAATAGCCTGGAATGGCCAGGAGCAGTATCGGTGGCAGGAAGCGGAGGCCAAAGCGAAGGCGAAGAAGAAGGCGGCGCGTGCTCCTTGTCTGCTAAATACTCGACACTTGGTATGTGATTGAAATAATGCCTGGCGATAATCCGTGCCTTATTAAATGGTCCCGGCAACACATTGGCAGTCACCACTGGATTTGGGTCTGGCAGGTGACTAAACTCGTATGCCTACGTATATGGACCCGGGCCAAATTAAAATCTGTTGCTGCGACACTTTGACAGCCATTCGCTATTCGATATATCACCTCTGCTTATCAATAACTCATCTGAAAATGAATTGCTTGAATGGTCCATCCAGTGGGCATGGTACCGGTGGACTCGATAAAACTTTAATGAAAATCACCTTGCCACCGCGTGCCGGCGACCTTAATGTTGCTCAAACAAACTGTAAACGCTGGCAAAGTGTTATTAACAGCATTTAACTTGTGGCTTGAATATAAAATAAGATTAGCGGGCTTCTTAGGGGCGAAAACAACTTTTTGCATTATGGCCAGGAATTAGCAAATACAAAGATAATAAGAGCGAGGTGGAGAGCTAACGTCAGGAAGCCAGACTTCAATACCCTTACGGGATAACTTAATGCAATTAAAATTTTAGCTATGTGTGGGATATACATATAAATAATTATATAATGTAAAGGAAACTGTTCGACGCACAATGACAAAATAGGTAAGGACCTATCCTATACCCTTTCAAACTTTAGCTGTGAACACTCAGGAGAAGACGATAGGGAAAGTTTTAAGTTCACAGCTTTAAAACTCCACGAGTTAGTCCCACAGACTAAGGTGGATTCGGTGGCTTCTCATAAAAAGTGGAGAACTCTGTGAAAGGGCATTATAAGGAACACCGCAGCGGGGAAAAAATTAAATGCAAACAACGAAATTGGGTGGCAGGCTGCTCAGATACGAAAATGCGTCAATAAAGGGCAGATTCGATTAACTCGCGTTCGGGAAACGGAGGGCGGGAGATTAGGACTCAATACGGCGGAATCCAATCAGTGCCCCAAATGGGCGCGGAAGGGAGTTGACATTGAAAATTAGGTAAATTACCGCATGGGGCGGATGCCACGCTGCTACACTTCCACATTCTCCCTCATGCCCCTCCGATGTGCGCCCCTATCGCCATATATCTTGGCTGCATTTGTAACCAGTGCCTACACAACCGCGACACACCGCAAATTTCACTGCGGGAGGGTAACTTATGAGTTGTGCGACCCCACACACAGAGTAAACATTAAAAATTCGATTATCTAACAGGCGGGCATGTTGCCTGATTTAATGACTGATTGGTGCATATATAAAATAAACGTTTTTTTTTTTCATATTCTTTGATGGAAGCCAACCACGGAGTGAGCTTCATCACCTAGTAGTCACAGGTCGGGACGGTCCATCAGGAGGTCAAAATCTGAACCCAACCCCTGCGTCCATTTGTGTGCAATGAACAGCCAAGCACACACACTTTCATATCCGAAGCGCTGTCGGCGATAAAGTTAATTTGCTGATTACAAAGTAACCTCTTCGCAATAATTTATGAGACAAGGTGTATGCCGCTGTTGGGCAGTCAGTGGTGGAATATGTTACACCCGAAGACCGGTTACCCTGTACTTATAAGCTAACTGAAAAGGTTTAATTAAACGATATTCTATTAATTGAAAAGTTCTGTAAATGTA
>JAEIIH010014723.1:0-17770 GCA_018904745.1 Drosophila orosa
CTTCATTCTTTCACGATTAATTTCACTCATTAAATATTATGTGAACCTCTTTAAAACATAATACATAGGAAGTGTGTAGTAATCAAGAAGATGCTTAGTAACTTGTAGATTTTTTTAAGCTGCACTACCTATGCTTACACTATATTTACCTGTTGAAAAAGTTCTACGTGCTCCTGCTATTCAATTACCTAGAACAAACTCAAAAAACGGACTCATTGGGTCAGTGGCATCAACGTGAGATTTCCCCGTCCGTGCTTTTCCGCACCTGCACTCAAAGCTTTTCAGTGTTGCCGGATAAATACGGAACCAAATTGTTTTCCTGCATTTAAGTTTCCGTTGCAACTGCAGTGGCCGCTTTCATTGCACAATTTGCTCTAGATTTTAATCGGCTGCGGAAATGTCTCCGGCGACTTATCATAATTAAAAATCACCAAGTTCACCCACCCAAAAACCTTCCCGCGTCTGCCGGCCAGTGTCACGAACTGGAAAATCTATGCGCATAATTTCTGCCGACCCTGCCGCCATGCAAATGCCCCCATATGGGGCCATATACTCTATGTGTGTGCGAGGATTTCTGGATTTCTGGTCCAAACTGACAGCCAACTGACAGAAATTGATTAAAAAGCAGGGAGCGGGCAAAAAGAAGGAGGCGGCGGAGTGGCAAGGCGTTTTCCAGTAGGCAGCAGCAGACGACGAACGGAATACGAAATTGAGGAGTTGCCGCACATAGATTTCCCCATTTTCCGCTCTCTGTGTGGGACTTTTCTCAATGCAAATGAACCAGCAACGTGGGCAGCACATCCAGAGAAGGCAAATAAAAGAAACTCCTGCCTGGCCAAATACAAGATTTACATTGCCCGCCTTGACTTTGATTTGATTTAGTTTCAGCGTGTGTCTGCACTACCAAAATATCAAAACTTATGCATTGAGTTCTTGACTGACCAGAGGGAGTGTTGATCTCGAGAGACCTTCAGAAGTCCATAGATTATTATATATTAATATGTATGTATACATTAATTCTAAGACTTAAATAAGGGCAGTTAAAAGTTAGTTCAGACACCACAAAATATAGGATTTATAGAGTCAATTTGTGTAAGTTCGAACTTTGAATTAACTTTGAAACGGAACGAACTCCAAGACACACAAAGGGGCTCTTCATTATCCGTACATTTACAGCTTACATTTACAGATAAATATATTAAAAACATGTGTATAAATTAGTAATCAATGGAAAACCAATATTTCGATTGGCACTGACTTAGGAAAAGTACCAACTATGAGTTTCTCCCTGTGTGACAGTGTGTGACATTACAAATCCGCCTTGACCCCCTGATCGATGAGTCCGCCTCCCCTATTTCCCCCATTTTCCCCGATCCATTGTTGCCCAGGAGAGCGAAAATCCCACTGAGAACCCAATCGAAGCAGAGTGTTGAGCGTTGTCAACTAATTTGCATGCAAATGCCAACGCGTTGCACCTGCAACATGAACATGGGCATTAGCATAAGGCCATTCGACAGGCGATAGAGGCGACGTTGGGATGGGGCATTAGAGAACTAGAATCATGGAGGAGCATCGCAGGAGGCTCCCTGGCCAAATGCTAATCAATAGGCCGCACGAGTGCCAATGATTATTTTGCCATAAAGTTCAGTTAGTTCTCGTGATTTCTGGGATTGCAAGTTTCGAAATTTCAATAGCTATTTGGGGTGGTCCGCCTGACCCGGACCGTCTTGGTCTTGGTCTTGGCTTGGTTTGGGCCAGGTTTGCATACGAAATTAGTTTGCCATGTTTGGCAGCCCGTCTGTTCCTCGAATTGGGTGGCCTGGCCAAAGCTAATGCTAAATAAGCCACAGCCACGCCCCCGCCCACCATCTTGGGGCTGGGAGCAGCTGCATCGGAGGGGCCAACGCATGCCGCGAGAGAAAAGAAAAACTTTGCCTCCATAAAGGAGAACTAACAGAAGACTTCAACTCCAAGCTCCAGTCCTTTTCTTTTTTGTTAAAGCTAGTTATTTTTTCCTATTTATTTTATTTCCGTTGGCAGTGCAGCAAATTTTTACAGTTCCTTTCCTATATACTGTCTCTCCCACCCCAGATCCCCATTTATCCTACGCTTTTTTTTAATATGTTCTGCAAACTTGGGCAAATTTTATATTCCCCCTTAGACAATTTTCCGCGCTGCCATAAAGACTCAAAAGTTTGTGCAATGTGCGCGGTTTATTTCCGCTGCAAAATACCTTGGATTTGCTTCTGTCGCGCTGTAGGGGCGGTGGGGGCGTGGGCGTGGCAGGTTCATCTGGGGAAGGTGTCCCAGGATGTGGCTGTTGCAGCCAAAGCTCGTCGTGTGGATCGCATCTGTTGACGTCTGATGTTGTCGGCGGCTTCTGTCAACACTTTCGCCGTTGACGACTGACAGTTGCATATAGCATCCTAGTGAAGGTACAGTGCAAGTCATAACTAAAGCAATCATAAATTATTTTATTCCTCGAAAGATTTCTCTAAATTCCTATACTACACTCTGTAATATATTTAAGCAAATGCTAACAAAAATGTTTAAAATTCTACTTGAAATATTATCCTTAAAATTCGTATTCGCTTTTCTTAAAATTAAATCTGATAAATGTAATTATTTATTATATTTATTTAGCCAGACACAACACCAATTCTTTGCTTCTGAAACGCACTGTAACCGTAAAAATAGTCTACGTTGTTAGTTTTTAAGCTCATGTCTACAAAAAATTCCCGTGTCTACGTTTTCCGACTTTTTTTCGGCTAATACTGTTGAGAGACGAAGTCAAAGATGTTTTCAAGTTGCTCAGTTGACAAATAAGGCACTTTGGAGGAAAGCTGGTTATGATTTAAATAGAATTCCCTATTGTCCTGGATTATCCAGCCTTGTAACTGACGAAGCGGAAATGAGTTGCTACTGCTATTGATGTGAATGCATGCACTCAGAACAAAAATGTATAAGTTCAGCACACAATTACAACACAGAAGGTTCCGTAAAGAATTGTATTGCAAGTTATATTTATAAAAAAAAAATTATTTTTTGTACAACCTTTTCCTTTCTTATTTTACCTTCATACATGAAAAACCTTTTTATCTCTCCTACCTTCCTAAAACAATTTATCCATACATCCCTCAATCAATGCCGCACGCGCAAATAAATCAACAAAGCTTTTATTTCTGAGACAGTAAAAGCCTTCATTAGCGACTTTCGATTGAAATGAGGTATCATTAATTGAGAATTTTTACCCTCAGCCTTTTCGAAATCCCAATCAGCTGTCAAAGTCCTCAGAGTTGTGGAAATCCTTCATTTAGCCAGGAGGCAAAGGTTCTGCCATATTCCCAATCATTTATCAAATCAAGCAAATGAAAAGTTGCCTCGTTCCAGAATCAGATCTGATGGATCCGATAATAATAATCAACATTAATCAGTTGGCTTAAAGAGCCTCAGTCCGAGAGATTATCGGCAAATGAATTGCGTCTAGGCTGGCGTCTCTTAAAGACCGGGGCCTCTGTCAACGGGAGCCGAGCCTCAGCATCCTCATCATCATCAGCATCCCCATCAGACATGATTATGGCCGGCGATTTTTTCGGGGCTCGTCTGGACTTGTTTACCTTTTTGGAGCGGCCTAATTGATTGCGCCCAGAACAGAGGGTTTCCCTAAATCGAATCTGGGAAAGATACTGGGGGGCTACCCTTTCGCTCGGCTGATGCCAGCGATAAGCGTGGCCCCGAACAGAGCTCTCCCCTTTTTCGTGATTATTTCGACTGTGATTTTATCGCCCGCTTGGCTTTTGATGTTGTCTACCCCAGAGACATTTTATTTCGTACGCTCAATGCCATATTTTCCATATTTATTTACATTTTAATGTGGAGAATGTGGGGAAAACTCAATGCATATTTCCATTTTTTTTTTGGGGAATTAGTTTCGTCTGCCTTGTATTTTCTTTCAAGATTGTAATCGAAGTCTATTTCTGTCGCTGGATGGAGGGAGAAGGATGGGACTCTGCTTTGGGTCGGGGTGGAAATTGTCAACTCAATTGCTTTTCGGATTTTTTTCGGCTTTTGTTTATTCAGCCAGCATCCAGCAGTCTGGGTCTGATCCGAGCTGAACTGCTGCTACCCGACTAATTCCTATAAACGGTTCCACTCGTCCACGGCTTGACCCACAGAGCGGCCCAAAACAAACACATAAATCACCAGCAGGACAAAGCAAAGAAAATAAACCGGGGGAAAACCAGAACTCAAGCCAAAATTTAAAAGCAATCTGGGATACGAAATCCCGCTCCCCTACGCCGCTATGCCGCCATGTCCGCTGTGTTCCGTGTGTGTGGCCTTTGGCCAATTTTCTTATTAAAAACAACAGAGAGCTGAAAATGTTTACCAAACACAATTCCGGCAAATCCTCACTGTCCCCGGCCACAGGAGTCCCCTCGTCCTCGTCGTCGTCCTCTTTCTCGCCTTCGTGCTGTCCCAAAAACTGTAAATAGAACGCGGCGGCCAGTGAAAGTGCGGACGGCCAGCAAGGACACCAAATCCCCGGCACCACATGCTGAGAGCACCTAACTCTAACCCTAAATCCGGCTGGAGCCGAGGCTCGGAGTCCTTCCGAAACGAGCAAAACGAGAGCTCAGGCCATTAAAACGAGCCTCGGAGTGGCGCAAGAGAAATGGCGACATGGAACTGTTTTTTTTCTATTTATTTTTTGTACCCCCTAGAGCTGAGGGGTATATGCAATTTGTGAAATAACACTTCTATATAAAAAATACATTTACAACGCTAGTGTTGAATGTGAATTTCAAGTGATAGTGCTAATATCTAAAATAAGTAATTATCATTATTTAATACTCAGATAGTTCGTAGGATAGTAATACCCCTGACATAGGATGCCCGGAATTCTCTTCACTTTACCTAACTGATACTCCCAACAGGAAAATGTATTTCCTAGTTTTTCCTTGTCATTTCGCTACTAAATCCGTGACTTTCACTTTGCACTGGATTCATTTAGTTCGGAACGTATAAATATTTGGACAAGGATTGATTAGTGGCCACTCTCCCGCTTGACAGACCAAATTGCTGCCCGCCTCAAATCGAAATCTTTAATCGAAACTTTAATACCCCCGACCTCCCACTGCAGCGCAAATAACAACTAACAGCACAAACATCAATCAAGCCCCGAGTTTGGTCTCCTCTTTTTTTTTTTCCTTTTCTCCTTGGGTGCTTGTATTTTTGTCAACTTCTTCGAGGGCGGAGCGGGAGGCAGGACATCGTCTTGAGCATTTCGCATTTCGCATTTCTTTGGCATCTGCACACAACCCACATCCTCCGGCTCCCACTTACCTCACGGCTCCCACATGATTTACTACAACATTTCCTGTGGCCGCTTTCCACGCCACCAGCCCCTGCCCTCCGCCCTGGTAGCTGCCATGTTTGACTTGATTTCGTCTAAATTGAGTTCAGTATCAACAGAAAATACTTCCGTTTCCTATGCCCTTCCCTTTGCTGTTGTGCACCTTTGCCAGATTTTCAGGCAGGCGAGCACTGTGAAAAAAATTGCTAATAATATTTTCTGTCCTTATTTCATTTCCGTTTTGTAAAATTTGATTATTGCAAGCATTAGGTTTGGATTTTTTGAAGGTTTGTAGAACAATGTGGTTGGAGTTGGATTGGATTGGATAAGAAACACTTAAAAAGGCATACAAGAGAAAATGGAGCTTAGAACAAACATTAGGACTTTATTAGTATTCTAAACCATGTTCCTGGACTATGTTTGTTCTAAGCTCCATTTTCTCTTGTATGCCTTTTTAAGTGATTGAGTAAATATATAATATCCTTTGATTATTAAGATCGTTGGGTTTTTTATATTTTTATTTAATCTAATATTCATATACAGCTTCATTTTTATCAATATTTGAAAATTTAAATATATTATTATAAGTGTTATTATATAGTAACATTTTTTTCTACGTGCAGCTGCAACGCAGGGGAAAAAAATGAACTTCCCACTAGGAACTTTTCCTCGTAGTTTTCGGTGTCGTTGTGTGTTTACCTTGGCAGCAACTCGTCTTCGTCTGTGTCCTGAATTCTGGGTCCTGGGTCCTGCGTCCTGGCTCCCGGGTCCTGAATCCTGGCACCTTCTTCATCGTCGAGGTGTTTGCCTTATTTTGAATGCTTTTTATGTTCAATTTGTTTCAATTTAATGTTGTTCTTGCCAAGGGATCAGGCTCGGTACCAGTGCCAGGATGCGTTGTACTTTACATGAATTGGAAATGTGTGTGGGTGTGCCTTGTATGATAAATGGCATTAAAGGATTTGCGTGAATAACTCAGTTAGGTCTTACACTTTTCTATCAGCCAAATAGTTGCCACAGACTCTGCTATCCAAACAAAATGTGCAATCGAATATGTTTATAAAAAATCTCCTTCTAGGTGTGTTCTCTCAGAAAGGGTTTCCAAAAGAAAGCAAGGAAAATTACCTTTGTTTAGATGTACATTTCTCTGGAATTCATGAAACTCTTAAGTACATATATGCTTGTGAATGAATATTATAGAAATCGTAGTTATAAAATGATTTTTTTTACAAAACCCTTGCCTTTACAAAACAAAAATTAAATCAAATACTAGTTTATTTTTATTTCCAATCAAATAAAAAAAGTAGCAATTTCCCAATGTATTCATTTCTATGTTATATTGTTCTATAAACAATGAAACTTAGAGAGCTTCAATGCACAAACACATAAATCGGCTCTAGGACAGTGTCCCCCGGTGTTACCTGCTTGTCTTCCAATTAAAACCAATATGAAAATGTTTCGGTTATTCTATTTATTTGTGTGTTTTTCAGTTCCGTGAAATTGCGGCGCCAATGGACTAAATGGGCCAACTCTTTTACTCCTAACAACATTTCACTTGTTAGCCGTCGGATTGTTAAAGTATATACATAGGAAACCCAATGAGATTTTTCTCCTACTGGGTCCAATATTGGGTTTGACCAAAAAAGCACAATTTATGCGTCTACTTCCAATGAAACATTAAAATTCCATTAGCGGAAGCGAGCCGCATAAATTGTGCCGCTGCTCCCCGGATAACAGCGGGGGCATTCGATATTTCCCCCCTCGATTGCCGGCTTATCGACAAATGACCAGAAATTATGCATTTTGTTTAGCTTTAATTGCAGCTCTGCGTATTTATTTAGTTCCTCAGCAGCTGAGAGAGAAGGCTGCGAGCGATAATCGAAAATAATTTATAGAAAATAAATATTTCCACACAATGGCCCGCCGTAGACGATGGGAAACTTGAACTTCCATTTTCCTCTCGGATCGTTTTTTATAACGGAATGCTAGGGAACTCGGGGTATGCTCGACGTGGAAATATTTATTAAACATAATTATATTTTTAAGAAATCAAGGAAATTACTAACTCTATTATATTTGTTATGTTATAAACTCTACAATTTGTTCATTTTTCATTAAATAAGTGGAATTTGTCACTATTCTAGGTCTGTAGGTGTTTTTGGGGAACTACATATCAAAATATTTATTAATACGTTAACAAATCTCTGATAATATAAATTTGTATATAAAAGATAGCTGTTTCTCTATTTATTGTATTGATTATTGTAAAGCACTTTCAAAGAGATATCACAACGTCGGGCTTATCCCCTCAGATTCTTGCTCATTTCTCGAGCCCTTTGGTGGATTTTCTCCCAACAAATTTTCCCCGCATTTCCCCATTGTTGTTGTTTATTTAAGTTGTCATTAGAATGGTGCAAAGCAACGGCAGCTCTGGCAATCCGTGGCAGTTTGGCCATATAAACTTTTTAAATTATCACCGAAGCGCAGTCGGGAAGCGAGTGCGGGTGGCAGGGCGGGGCTCTGGGAGACGGCGGCTGCCACTTGAGGCAGACATCGATGTACATGGAAATCGCATGGCCATGTGAAATGGAAATGGTGGGACCCCGCCTCCAACTCCCCCCTCAGGCGGTACGGGAACCCCTTTTTGGCTTCCAGCGAAATGTTCGAAGAGTACATGGCCATTGATGAGTCGGAGTGGGAGTGGGTAGGGTTTGGGGGAAATTAGTGTTGGTGGGGCTTGTCTGACGATGGCGCCCCAAACAGAAGCCGGAAATGCGAGACAGTATTTTGCTTATCGTCTGGGAAGCTTGTTTACAGCGAGAACCATGGGCCATGGAGATGAGGAGGAAATGCAGAATTTAACATGGACAGGGATCGGACACGATCGTAAGGGGAATTTCCAGCTAATGATATTACTTATAGGAAAAGATACCATTTATTTCCAAGTTGAGTTTCCAACTAAGAATTATGTCTATCGCTTTATCCCTAGGGCGGTAAAACAATTAACCCATTGTGGACCATCACTCTGGTGTGAGGCCCTGCACCTGTCGGTCTCCTAGATCCCCTAACAATAGTTTAGCATGCCACATTATCAACTAATAAGTATAAACAAACTATGCACTTAAGCAAACTGTTTGCGTTTCGGGGACTCGTAATGCTGTTGTCCGGGGAATATACGACATATTAGAAGCAACGGGGACAAGTCACACAACAGGAACAGCAACAGGCAGCAAGTTTAAAGCCGCTTAAGGCCATAACCAGAAATGCCATGGCAAACGGAGCAGGTCAAGTCGCACAAACACAAGGATTACCAGGAGGTAGGAGAACACTATAGGTGTTGATGTTGTGTGTGCGAGTGTGCGGTGTGTGTGTTTTGGGTGTGTTGTGTGAGCTGCGGGGCAGCAGGTGCCAAGGATAAAGAAAGTTGATGCTGGGTAACAATGGCCAAAACGGCAGGGCAAAAGCAAAAGGCGATTCTGTCAAAATATTTACGATATGTCGTTGTCGTCTCTCTGGCAATGGCTTCCCAAGTGAAAGAAGGACGTCCCGCCCGCCCACGAACACTCACACAATGGCCGAAGGACGCAGGACATGTGTAGCACATGCTATTTGTGGGCTACACTGTTCGTTCACAGGATATATATTGCTCAGCTCATCTATGTTCGCTGCCAAGGACACGCTACCCAAAGGCAAAAAATTGATTCATCTTCCTGGCCTCTTGGAAAAATGCCGTTCAGCCTTCCCTACTTCTCACTTGGGCCCAAAACATTGTCATGTAAAATTAAAATTTATGGCTAATTTGTGTGGGTGAACGTAACTTTGTTACCCGGCCGTTTTCCTTCGGTGCCCTCAAGTGGGAAAGCCGTAAATTTCCTTCATTTGCCTGGGCGACTTTTCAATGGAAATGTGGAAATGTGGAAAAGTGGTAAAGAGAGTGGGAGAGCCTAAGCCCCGACAAGGGCGAGGGCGTGACTTGTGCTGGAAAAGAACCCTTCGAAATGCGGCGATAAAACCTTAACGGCGCAACCATAAAATCGAATAAAAACAAATTGGTAATTTCTGGAATTGTTTTGGCATATATGTGTGTATATATACGTGTATATATTTGTATATCATGTTTTAATCTCTCATATATAAACGGTAAATTGTCGAAATGCTAAACATGTATAGAATATGCTTCATAAATATGTATGTTAAGTGTTCGTTAAAACTTACGTATACGGTACAACTAAGTCTATTGATAAATATCACTATATTTGATTTCGGCATTCGGGCTTTATCTAGATGTGGTGGATATTAGGGGAAAAACGGTGTGTTTTTTGCGGAAGAAGTCCAGTGTTTCGTAGAATAAGCTTAGAAATAGGTACCTAAGGAGCTGAATATGTTAACTATATGTACAGATGAGGGGCTGCTAACGTTAAAAAAAATGCGAGTAAGCTACAGGACTTTTTTTTTGTTTGGGTAAGGTCCTAAAGGGACCTCTACGCCACCGGTTGCACTCTTCAGAAGAGCGGAAACCCTTCGGCTCGACGATATCCTAAACATAGCGCGTGATTTGTGAATAGAACTCGGAGAGGCAAGACTGCAGCTGGGCAAAGGTCGGGCGCTCGCCAGGTAGAAGGGCCCAACAATAGGCCATGATCGTGAACCTTTAACGAGATAAAAGATAATCCAATTAGTCGGGCCCCATCGAACAAGATCTATGACATTCCAATACTCACAGCTCGTCGGGGCAGTTGAAGGGCTGGGCCAGACGGTAGCCATCCTTCAGGTAGT
This sequence comes from Drosophila orosa, assembly GCA_018904745.1. Classification (NCBI taxonomy): domain Eukaryota; kingdom Metazoa; phylum Arthropoda; class Insecta; order Diptera; family Drosophilidae; genus Drosophila; species Drosophila orosa. Next base: position 10,130 of record JAEIIH010014723.1, read on the forward strand.
GCTCCATCTCGAAGGGATCCACCTCGGCGTAGGGCTGCTTGGCCGAGGTGCACAGCTCCCACATCAGCACGCCGAAGGCCCACGAGTCGCTGGCCTCGGAGAACTGTTTGTGCTGCAGTGCCTCCAGCGACATCCACTTCACCGGCCGGTTCTCACTGTCCCCCAGGCAGTTGTAGTCCGAGGGGAAGAGGTCGCGCGACAGCGAGCTGTCCGACAGCTTCACGCGCAGCTGGTCGTCAATGCTGGAAAATAAAGCGATAAATAAATTAATCAGAATGTTAGGGTATATAATTAAAGATTTTATTGTTTATCTGTCCTACTAATCTGACACCCAAATTTCAACACTATTTAATATAAATAAAACAAACTAACGAATCCATAAACGAGAAAGCAACAACTGCGTTAAAAAACATATTATAAAACAAACAGTTCTTAAATGATTATATGATAATATCATATAATTTTAAACTATTTTTACCCATTTTATACAGCATACAATTTTATGAATTTAGAATTCACCAAACTAGTAAAACATTTATGTTAAAAATGAAACCCTTGGATGTTTACCAGAAATATTGCAAAATTCTCTAAATGTAAGCAATTTTAAATTCCCTGGCAAAAAATCCGATATAAAACTGATCATAAATTTGATTTTTTGATTAACCTACAAGGCTGAGCACAAGTGAATATTTATAACAGATTCAATGTTTATAAATGCGTAGCCAGTTCGAAGCGATGTTTATACTACCGCATTCTTGTGTAAATACAATATCTCATGTTCCTAGTTAGCCTAAAAATATATTTCGATATTTTATATTGAATTATAATTATACTTACACACAGTTCCTCGTGGCTATGTCCTTGTGCACCACTCCGTGGCTGTGCAGGTGATCCAGGGCCATGGACAGCTGCGAGGCCATCATGACAATCTGAATGGTGGTCACTGTGCGGGCACAGGCCGGATCGAGCAGGAATAGCTTTAGGTTGCGGGTGTTGTTCAGAGCGGGATAGAGGACAAAGGGCGTGGTGTGATCCTCAATGGAGACGCCCAGGACGGAGAGAGTTCCGGGATGGGAGGCTCCGTACAGCAACATACCCTCCTGGAGCAGCAGGAGCACCTGCATTTGACTGGCATGCTGGGCCACTGTCTTCACTATGACGTCCTGGTTGTCGTTGTAGGTGCCGCGATAGACGCGCCCGAAGGTTCCCTCCTGCAGCAGGCTGGACAGCCGGACCCGGCAGCGCTCCACGGTTAGCTCAGAGATGCGTCGATGCAGCTCCTCCGGATGCTGCTGCTCCACGGACACGGGCACCTTGCGCGGCAGGGAGGAACCGTGCACCGGGGCTATGATCGAGGGCGTCATGTAGGCCGCCGAGCCCATGGAGGACTGACAGGGTGGATGGGTGTTCAGTCTCTGGAAACTGGACGTCCTCATGGGCTGTCCTCCGTGCTGGTGGTGCTGCCTCTTGTTGGCTGCTCCCCGGATGCAGTACGCAATCATCAGGAGACAGCACACCGATCCCATGGCCACAGACACACCCACTACCAGAGTGATCAGGCCAGTGGGCGGCAGCATCACAGTCTCCAGCAGCTGGGGATCGTCCACATCCTCCGAGGGATCCTCGGCACTGTCGTCCAGCAGGCAGATCTTCTTGCGTCGGAACACCAGGTGGGTCACATTGTTCAGTGACCGATTTAGCACCACCTCCAGGCTGACAGTGACGTCCACCTCGGCGGCCTTCAGTCCGGTGCACTTGAGGGAAATGGCCCAGGTCTGGATGCTGGTGGGGATCTCGCCGCTGTGCGACACATTGATCGCCGGCCGAGGCAGCACCTCCAGATCAGAGCTGACCACGTTGATGCTATAGGGCAGTCCCCGTCCCGCCAGCGACTGCCAGGTGAAGCTGATGTCCCTGACATTCGCGGGGACAGGGACAATGAAGTTTAAGGCATAGTTGTTGATGAGTCCCTCGCGAACGTAGTAGACCTCAGCCGAGACACCTGGAAAATAGCAACGATAAAGGGATGAGTAAAATAATTCAAATAAATAACTAACTATATCCAAAATGTGTTTATTTAAAAATAAGTAATTGAGATAATTGAAATGATATATTAAATCCAACTCTGTTGTGTTCAGAATAACACTTTTAAGCCCTCAAAATACAAAGTTCACGTTACCTCAAAGTAACTCGAATACATCTGGAATCCTACTTCCAAACATAGCTTATATGTACACATATATATCTCCCCTTCGTTCCATCACCTGTGCTAGTTGATAAAACAAACTCATCGACTACTTTGCATGTAAATCTTTCCGAATGCACTCAGGGCAATGAGTTTTTCCCGAGAGATTTATCTTGAGGCTTGTTTGCTTAACCCGATCCGCAGACAGTCGCCGGCAACAGTTTTATATAAATAAACAAACGAAGAACAAGCGCTCGAGTTTGGGGGATTCCTTGGAAATATTCTCGAGTTTATCGCCAGTTGTATCTGTATCTAAATCTGTCCCTCGGAAATCTATGTGGAACACAAGAGCACGAACTGGATTTAGGGAGTAGCAACTGCAAACACACGAGTCCCCGATCCACGAGGTTGGCAAAACAAGAACGAGGTAGGTACAAACAGAATTTGGTCCCTGGGCTTCGATTGCCTGTGTCTGCCCGGTTGCGGTTTGACCCGGGCCGGTTCCAGTTAATGAAACATCTTCGACGGAGTTTTTATTTATGTTTGTCTTTCGTTTTTTCGGAGATTCTGAGATGTCTGGCCGCGATTGCCAACTCATTTGGTTTGTTATGACGTCTTATGCTAATGATAATGATGCCAGCAGGTAGCTCATATTGGTTCATCCCTCGTTCTTAACGAGGCTTCCTCGGACCACACACAGACCACACAGACCACGCCAATTGAACTCGTTGTGGGGACCAACAGTGCCCAATTTTACATTTCCAGCTCGGTGCCCAGTGCATTCAACTTTTCCCCCAAGTAAGCCCCCATATGCACCGACAGAGAACCGACAGCCTTTGGCAAACTCCCGGCCCAGGAAATAATTTACGAAAATCGCTGGAACACCCGACGGAACGTGGCGCGCACTTCCTTTGACAACTGGCAATAACAATAAAAATCAGCGAGCTTGTAGGTAGACAGACCCACAGACAGCAGCGTCCCAGACGCCGATGTGGATATAGAAATAGACGGAGGCAGGCACTCCCGGCCAAAGGCTCAACTGGGTGGCGTATAAATTGTGTCAGACACGCGGGTATATGCACATGCACTTGCGAAAATGGACATGAAAAGTATAGTCTATATAAAACTTGGATAATCTAGGTAATATAAATGTTAAGAAGTCTGTTCTGGTATCAACTTTTGACAGTAACTTGTAAAAATTAACACGTGTTAGACTGACACTAAAAATAACTTTGAAATACGTGAAATAAAAGTTTACTAAGGTATATGAGGAACTTAGTAGGCTTTTAATCTTAATTAATAGAGATTAATATATCTTTCGCTCAATTCTGAACAGTTTCAAAACATAATTAACTTTTAAATAACATTTTAAGACATATTAGTAGAAAATAGAGTTTAATAAGTTTCATTTGCCTCGAATTTTCCCAAGTGCAGGCTTCGACTATCCAGCAGAAGTTACCGAGTTCCCCTGCAATGTGCAACATGTTGCACGTTGGTGTTGCACTGTGACGCTGTTGTTGCTGCCGCTGAGTTGCTGCGGCCACGACAAATTCCTCGGCAGCGGTTTAAAAATAGCGCCCATGACTTAATCAAATGCAACGCGTCCTATCCCCTGCAGGCCTCAGGAGCAGCTCCTCAGACACACACGCTTCCATTGACCCTTTTCACCGGGACTGAGATCCGGAGAGACATCTCAGGATGGCCAGGAGTTCACAGGTTCATGTGAAAGTTGCCGCTCTATTGCATTTTTACGAGGAGCAGGGCCTGGGACCTGGGATGGGCCTGGTGGAGCCCGTGTCTTGGAGTGGATTCGCTGTCGTCTACCTCATGTCACGAGCAAATGTCACTTGCATGTGCCCAACGCGGGTCGGCTCTTGAACTTTTTTAACCTTTTTGTGCTCGTATTATCCTCGTGTTCATAACTGGCTGCTTTTTCTCCAATGCACAAAGAGAAAATCCTAGCGCAAGTGGTAAATGGGAACTTTGTAGAGTACAAAATATAATTCTGACAATTATTAATTTTCTGACTCTCTGCTGCAAAAAAGCAATCATTTTCGTATCTTAATGCCTCAAATTCAAATGAAATATTAAATTCTTAATAGGAAAATTATAAATATTTATGTATTGATAATAAAAATGTCTTTTTAATGGAAATTTCCTAGATTGAACAGTTCCAGTGATATCTTCTGCTGTGTGGGCGTGCCTGTGACTAGGATCTGCTGGAGGATGTGGTGCTGGCGGTGGCGTCGAGAGTCTCCCATATCGTATGTCGAATTTTTCGGAGCGTGCAGTCATGACGCTGTCGCTGCGACTATTTTTTGCGACTTTTTAATAGCTTGCTACTACTACTCAGAGTCACAGTCGTGACCATTGTTACAACGCCGCCAGGAGCGGCGGAGGAGGCAGGAGCGACCTGACAGAACTGCCGAACAACTGGACGGAGACACTCGCACACCGAAATATAAAAACACAAACAAAATGTCTGCGGCTCGGTTACCAGTTTCGTGTAATTAGCGTTGCAATTCGTGAAGTGCTTTCCGCTGAGCCGATTTCCTATGCTGATTTTTCCCCAACCCAAAACCCAAAACAAAGACCAGCAAAAAATTAGACTTTTCGCCGGGGTCACTCTCTGGGGTCCGCGGGGGTTGGTAGCAGCCATCTCATAACTTCAGCTCTTCTATGGGAGTGGTGCTGCTTGTGGGAAACCAATTGTTTTCCAAAGGAAAAATGGTTCTAGTATTTGTTTTAATACCAAACTAGATAGGGTTTCAAATAATCCTAATAAAATAAATTAGATTGTGTTTACAAGCTAATAACTAGAACATCTCCTTAGAAAAAAGATTAATACTGCGACTCCACACTTTTCTTATCCTCCTATTTAATTTAAAAAGTTGTAGCTGTCAAACTAATAGGTCTTTCGGATAATAAATCGAGGGAATTTCGTAGATAGACTTCTGGTTATTTATGTATAAACAAAGCCCGGGAGACGGGTAATTTATGAAAACTACTGGCCAAGCAACACCTTCGATTTACTGTCCTGTTCCATCATCAGCTCGGAACGTTCTTTCTCCATTATCTCGCTTGACAAATATCCCAGGCTCAGCCTGGGACTACAAGCAATTTTGCTTAAGCAAACAGAGTGGTACGTGGGCCAGATGGACAGCCCGGGAATCGCTGGCGTCTTTTATCTTGTCCCTTCCTCTGCCCCGGCAAACAAAATTGCAATAGATGATAAATGATGGTGAGCAACTGAGCGACTCCATCTGCACCGTAACCGCATTGAACTTTTGCAGCCTCCGCCCCGAGACCCTGCAACCCCGATGCCAGCCAATATTCTGGGGCTTCCGCCGTCTAATGGCTAATATGTCACTTTGGCTGCATTGGCTTGCGGAATCTGCCGGTCCGGGGTTCGGGTTCTATGTGCAGTTTTGTGGCCAAATCGAAAAATAAATAAAACAAATGATCGGCGCCTGCCGGGAACCGCCTCCTCCACGCCGTGAACCCCCTTGGAAGCCCCCGGCTTATCACGCACAACAATCTCGCTTACAAGCCCCGAGCACCACCCCCAAACGCCGCCCACCACATGTCAACATTTAACATGTTTTTGAGCCATGTCTCCACCAGCAGAGCCCCGAAACCCTGGAGACCCCGGAACCATCGTGAACCCCACTCGCATCCGTATCTCTGTGCGAATCGTTTCTTAGTTGCCTCACGTCGTTATGATAAATGACGCTCCTTTTGTTTTGTTTTGCCTAATATATATTTTTTTTCTGCTTGCTCGGATGGTTTTTTCTAGCCGCCGGCTCATCGTTCTCGTTCTCGTTTTCGGCTTTTGATTGTAACAAATTTGTGCCGGCAAAATTAGCCGTCTCTTCGGGGCACAAGCGCTGGCAAACGCCAGCGATCCAGCGATTTGGCACAGTTAGCGCTGTGATTTTGTTTTCCCTTTTCTCGGGGGCTCTGAAAATTAGCTCGAATTAATCATTCAAATTTCCAGAGTTGACGTTTTCCAAACAACTTGGCCGGCTGACAAAAGGCTGAGACCGGCCGGCTTATTGTAACAGGCAGAATCAATAGTAATTAACCTTAATCGTTATTCATTTTTTGTCAGTTTTCTGTTGTCTTTCGAGTGTTGAGTGGCGAGAAAAGAGGACAGCCCCCTAGAAATATATATATATAATGGAGGATGATGCGGGTCAAGACTGATGGTATATGAAGATAATTGAGCTTCAAGAGGTTGCAGCTGCCCAAAAACTGGTTGTTTTGAAACTAACCATTTCCAATAACTTGAAGTATCTTAAAGACACAAAAGTATCTGCGTTGAAAGATAAAAGGCTATCCGAAACCAATGATACAAGGTTACTTTAGGAGATAGTATGCCATTTTAAACAAATTACATGAAAGTATTTCTTTTAGGGCAGATTTTTAACTAGCGATTGAAGAGATTACCTTAGTTAGGTTAATTTTTTACTGCTCCGATATAAACATCTTAACAAAAACAGTATAAATAAGAATAGACATTTTTACAAAATAAGTTTACCTTTTTTTAAAAGTTTCAATGAACCTAAACACCTAAATATTCCCCCCAAACTTCCTCGAAGCAAACCCGACATGCATATCCACGAAATAGATAGGCATCTCTCTCGAGATTCGCATCTAGAAGATGCCACTGTATCTGCCAGTTAGCCATGCCATCTATCCTAATACTTCAGTGCCGTATCACGAATCTTTCCATTGTGGGAATGTCAGTGGAATCGTGTTAGCGGCACATGCATCTCACGGATACCCGTACTACACGCCTAGTTAGCGATGCATCTAGATGCTCCCGCGTTACTTTCCACGAACAAGCGGAATGCTTGTTTTAGTTGCGATGGGCATTATCCGCGCCACCCCTTTCGATACTTTCCATGTAACTTTCTGCAATGCAAAACTCCCACAGCGCATAACCCAAATAAACAGCGAACGACTCAATAAACAGAGCTCCGCGACAACAAAGGCCACATATGCACGCACTGCATCTCTGCATCTTGGCAGTTGCCCAAAGCTGCCACGCCCCCCTAGCGGCGCCCACATGTCATAGTGACATGGAAATAAACTCACTTGCAGTCCCAACTTCAAACAGAGAAAAAATTACTTAGTTTTGATTAAATGATTAATTATTAAATGAATAAATTAATTAATAGCCGAAGATGATATTACTTATTTGATTTGAGGTTATATCCAACTATTTTTAAAATTTGTACACATAGTTTTAATTCTGTTTCAGTACATATGTGGCACACTTTTCTCTCAGTGCAGAGAAAGAGCAAAACGGGCTTCATTGATGGCGCTTGTTGTTGTTTAATGTAAATATGATTATTCCTTTTTCGCCATACTATGCATGCATATTGTGCAGCATGTACACTGATAAAAAAAAAAAATCTGCTTTTGAGCTTTTGTGCATTCTTAAAAAAAAA
>JAEIIH010014731.1:0-16435 GCA_018904745.1 Drosophila orosa
TTAACTATGATTATTTAAAGATAATATATAATTAAGCCTAATAGATAATTTTTAAAGTATTGAAAATATGCATTAAATTCTTCATTAAGTATCCTCCTATTCGGTTCCACTTCGCTTACTTTCATTTGCTGCTCGTGTACTGTTCACTTTTCTTTTTTGCAATTCCTGTAATTTCAATTTGACGCTAAACATTAAGCAGCCAGGCGGCCACATAAAAAATGATGTGCCACACACAAATTGCACTTGTGATAAAATTTTAATTACACAACAAAGTGCGGAGGACTGAGCATCGGGGCGGGGATCCAGTTCCCCGGCCAGACTGCGATTCAGATTCCGATTCAGACTCAGAACCAGATCCAATTCCATTCGCAGAGCGCTGCTGTGGCGGACGTGCTGTACGACATCGAGTGGTACAAATGCGACACGAGGACTAGAAAAATGATTTTAATGATATTGCGGCGTTCGCAGCGGGCAAAAACAATTGCGGTGCCGTTTTTTACGCCCTCACTGCCAGCCTTCGGTTCGGTATGGGAGGCTGTGTGCGATGCGTTGATTATGATAATAAATGTTTATGTTTCCATTCCTCCTCAGATACTCAGCACAACCGGCTCATATATCACGCTGCTGAAGACGTTTCTGTAAGCCTACGCGGCGTATGATTGATATTCCCGGATTGGATTTTCCAGGCGCACACTGCAAATTTGTCCTTCGCCTTTTTGTTTGTTTAAATTAAAAACCTCCAACCGAATGGACATTAAATTGCCTGTGAATCAGCAACAAGTGCCGCCTGTCCGGGCCGTAATTGTTTCATTTAAATATTGCGATGATCTCTTCCTCGTGCGGATTCCAACTAATGAAAAACACTTGCGGCTACGGGCACATTAATTGGGTCAGTCCCGGTGAAGGGAAGGGGGAATTGAGAGAAAAAGGGGAGTGTGGTGTTGGGTGGTTTGGGTCGGGGGTGGTGTGGCTCTGTGGCGAAGACAGTAATGGCGTTTTTATGGCGCCATCTTGAGGTCTCCGCACCGTGGAGATGTTTTTCTTAACACAATATTTTCGCTCGCTCTTTGCAGCGGCAAATATCAATTATAATTTCTGAAATTCGAGACTGTTATGGCGGCTGAGGCTGCTGCAAATGGTTTTTCTTGTGAAATTATCGCAGGTTTATATAAAGATTTTATTCTTAAAGGAAACATAAAAGATTATGGAAATGCTGAGCTAGATTTTAATCGGTTAAAATCATTCAGCTTAGTTATAGATACTCTATAGTTATGGTTTGTTAAGAAAATAATCGAAATTTTGATTCAGAATATATCATATAACATGTATTCTTTCTATATTAATTATAAAAAAACCTTTGTAATAATGGCTCTAGCTTTGTCTACCATAATTACTTTTATGAAATCCTTTACATAAACTATCAATATTTCCGCCTTTTATTTACCATTTAAATCAATTGAAAAAGGCAATAAAATAATAAACTTTTATTTGATAAACAATATCCTCTGTACAAGCGTAATGACACGACTGCATTTCCACAGATATCAATTTAAGCAGCGCCATGTTATTTGCTTTTTGATTATGTCTTTGATTACTTCATTTGCATTTGGTGATGATGATGATGATTGCGTTCAGCATATTTTCCATTTTCCCAGCTAACTAATTGAATTGAAAACTCTGGGGAGCTGTTGATTTACTAAGTACTCACCGCATTTCACAAAGAAATTAAAAGTTTGCCACTGCGCATAACCGCAGGAGTCTGCACAAAATGAAAAGCGCATCGTGTAGTTTCGTTTCAGTTTATTGTTGAAAGAATTCATTCCATTGATTTATCCATTTGGTTTGTCATCACATAAATTATCTAAAATCTGCTTACTGGCTTACGTGTAGTAAATTCATGCCTACCCAATAGTAATACTCGCTACACACACTCATGTGCAATACCAAACTTAGTCGAGCATGCCGTTCATTGATTTCATTTAGCTCTTCGCTTTTCCGCATTTCCGCATTTTCACATTTATTTTCATTCAATTTTGCATTGCCGAGTGCCGCGTGACTAAATTTCATTTTGCCCATAAATAAATTCCATACAATATAGTGTTTATAATTAAGTTTTTAGCTTTTAGTTTATCAGATGATGAGAGTTCTTTCTCCCTTTATATAATATATATTACAATTTTCGGTTAGTATTGTGAGTGTGAGTGTGTTATCCTTAGTTTTGTGTTAGCCTGGCTCTCTGTGTTAAGACAGCATGAAATGTTTATAAAGTCGATGCGTGCGAGGGGGCTCCTTTGTCAGGAGAAGAGCCTCAGTAATGAAATAAAATACACACTTTTATATATATGTAAGTATCCGAATGGCATGTATGTATATATCCGGTAAGCTGCTCCGCATCTTTGTGGTATTTACAGAGAGTGTCATCCTTCTGTGCTTCCCGCTTCCCGCTTCCCGCTTTCCGATTACCGTGTCCCGTGTCCTGTGTCCTGTGTCCTTCGCCGTTCGTCCCATGTCCTTGCTATCCGTGCCCCCATCCTCCGGCCTTTGCATTCTGCATTTTACATTTTGCAGTGTCTCATTTCGCACAATGAAATGTAAATATTAAAAGGAAAACAAACATTTGCCTGAAAGGGAAAGCGGCTGCCTTGTTTGCCTCTACCATTTTCCTTTTGCCAGTTTACCAGCCTTCTAAAAAACGTCTCGCAGCGAGCACGAGAAAAACTGCCAACGTCATGGAACATAATTTTCTCGTTGTGCTGCAATTACAATGCTAACAGTGCTGATGATGAGGACGATGTAGAGGACGAGGACGAGGGCGATGCAGGGGACAACTTTCGGTCTCAGTTGCTGACAGCCAATACTCCAGTTCCCATTCCCAAGCAAAGCAGTATCAGCTGGAGCAGCTGAAGAGCACTGGGGGAGGTGCGTGCCGCTCCGCTCTTCTGCATGGCAGCGGGATTCTCATCTGCGGGGTAGACAAACAGTGGCACAATGAGCATGTGTATTCAAATTTCGCTGAGAACAGCGCCATTAACTATGCCAGGCCAAGTAACTTAATTTAATTGTGACCTACACAGAGAAAACAGCTAAGAAACAAGTTAAAATAAAGCAGGAAACATGTAAACTTTGCCATGAAAAAAGAGTATAAATAGTAGAGGTTTCAGGGTATTTCTCATTCAAAAATGAATTTGAATATTTTAAAAATATCTCCATAAATAAGGCCACATTCTTCGCTGTGCTGACTTTGAAAGTAAGCTGTGTTTAATGGCGGAATGGGTGCGACGCGTGTTTGTCCCGACTAGATAAATGACATATGTGTGTCTGCGTATACGCAATATTTCTGCGGCCTTTCTCTCGCCGAGCAAATGTTATTCGAGGCGCATCATTTGTCAATGCTTTGTTTTGACTCGTCACAAAGGATACCCATCCTCGGCGCACAGATTTTTAAGGCCAGAAAAGGGTCGGCGGTGGGAGAAATGAGTAATGCGTGGAGAAGGCTGCGCGAGTGCAGGGTATCTCTGGGGGTCTATAAATAAATGGGGGAATTGGATTTCCATTTCTGTTAAATCATTTTTACCGCCGCCAAAAAAGGAGTGGGCTTAAATAAATAATTCGGCAAGAGCTTTTTCGCTTTTACTTTCAGGGATTTTTATGCAAGTAAATTGCATACTTTTGATTACTTTTTTAAATGAAATTATTAATAAATATCACCTACAAGTATGTATTTCCTATATTTTAGACCAAATTCAAATTATAATAATGAGGAAAATGCCATGAATAATTCCCTATTTCACACACTTTGTCAAAACTCCCCATAGAGCATATCCCCGGTTGGCGTAACGCCTAGACAAGACCGACACTCCGCTCTTATCATTTCTCTTAAAATTTTATTGCCTTTGATTTATTATCTGTATTTATGCTACCAGTCACAGTCGCTGGAGCTGGGACTATCTGGGATCCCGCACCCACCACTCCACTCCACTCCACTTCACTCCAGTCCGTCCGGGTGGCTGGCACATGTGGGGCATGATTAAGTGCCTTTTTGCAACTTACTCCTGACATTTAATCATATTTATTACGGCTTCGCTGGGGGAATGGCGGAGCGACAGCAGGCCGATGCTCTTTAAAATGCAAATTCCTGTTCGTACAACAATTTCATTTGAATAAACAACTTAACAACTTAAGTGCTGGACATTTCGCTTAACATTTGATACTGCATAAAAACTAGGACTACCAACGACGAAACGACTTGCGCTTCAATTTGCTGCGAATGGTCATAAAAAACAGTGGAAATTGCTGGACAAAAGACGCGTCAAGTTTATGCCCCTCATTTCGCAGCTTAAAATGTCTTAATTCCCGTCTAATTTATGTGTAAAATATGCAAAGCCAAGTCTGTGCGTTGTGCTCTTCCAGCCGCATTACTCATACGCCAAGGAGGCCCGGCCGGAGTGGGAAGTGGCGCCCAAACAAACAACCGGATGAATGATGGAGTGAGAGTGCGGCAGAACTTTTAGTTTTTAGGCCGTGTCCGTGAATGAAGGGAGTACAGGAATGGGAGTACAGTGCTGGCCAAAAAATGACTGTCACGGAAAAGCACTACCAGAGGCTCATGGCTTTCGGGATTTAACTGCTACTTGGGTATCCTTCTCCGTTGGCTTTGGTGCACTAACTTAGGGTTGGCAGTGTAAGTGATAGGCTTTAAATAGAGCCTGTACGGCACCTGGGACGGAAGTCAGGAACTTAAGACACTCAAAGAAAAGAGTCAATTCTTTGAAACCAGTTCTTATATTTAAGAGAAATGTGGTAGCTGCTCAATAAAAAAACTCTTAGACCTTCTTGTACTTCCATTTTTAGCCAAGTTATTTACTCTTTTTCCCAGTGTAGGCCACACTAGCTCCACCCAGAGTCCCCGGACTCACCATTAATCACATGAACCAGGACGCTGGCACTGCTGGCCGTCGTGGGCTGACACGTGTAGTTGCCGGTGTCCGTGGTCTGGGCATTCGAGATGCGGAGCCTGCGGAAGGGGATTATAAGGCACTGCACTAAAAACAACTCAATTAGGCTGACGGCTAACTGACTCACCTGGACTTGAGGGTGTCGCCCAGCTGCGATTCCATGGCGATCCGAGTGGCGAACTCCTTCTGCAGGTCCACCTCACTCATTATATCGTTGGGCGACACATCCTCGGCGATCCCCTTGCCGGCAGTCTCCTGCCTTCCAACTGGAGCCTCCGGCTGGCCGTCATCCGCATCGAAGGGTGTGATCATGTGCTCCCCGCGATACCAGTAAATCGGACCAATGTCCTTCACCGACGGCTGCTGCACCAGACAGTTGAGGATGATGGCACTGCCCGCCTTGAAGTGCAGATCGTGCGGACCACTGATAACGGCCTTGGCATCCGGCGAGATTTCTGCAAAAGGTAACCGAACGAACCCACAAATGAATCGAGAACACGCAAAAGTTGAATAACCAAAATCAATTTGGGGCAATCGGTCGTAAAACGAATTTGCAGCCAACTGAATGCACATAAAAAGTTTTAATCATAAAACTTTATGGAATAACTTTTCAATTGCACTAAATTTAAGTAAGCCCGAAAAAAGTCCAGGCGGAAGGTAGTGAGAAAATCACACACCGCATACACACACGACTGTGTGTAAATAAACTTATGGATATAACTGTGTGTATATGTGCACACGCCCGAATGGAGAGTCACACATGCGGCTGTGAAACTGGGTTAATAATAATATTTATTATGCATTGGACTGTGCAAATAATAATAATTAAAAAATATACCCGAAAACAGGAGACATGCCGTGGCAAAATGAAAATAAAAATTCAACTTTCGCACTGTGGGCTTCCATTTACTTTGGAATTGCAAAGGCGCCGAAGGGAATCTTAAGGGGGCTTAAAACTTAGGCAAAAAGCTTAAAGTTAAGAGGATATTTTTGGGGCTTTTCACAGATCAAGTAAGATGATATTTATGGGACTTTCCACAGATTAAGATATTATTTATTGTGTTTCTAAGTCAACACATTTGAGGGGGGAAGTTATTAAGGGAAGCTATTACAAAGAAGGGTAAAACTTATTACTTTCGGTTAAATAAATTACTAAAAATTCTTTAAACAAAATACACCAATTTATATATTTGTAGAACACCCCTTTTCTTTTGCCATTTTCTGCTTTTTAAGAAACCAAAGAAGGATTTTCCAGCTCTGCAAAGTATGCTGTACTTTTCCAAGCCTCAAAATTTGCTCTTTTCGCCCCACTGTGGCCGCGAGCAGCTCATAAAAGTGCATATGATGATGATTACATGGGTCGCAGGATGCTCAGGGATATCCTGCGAGGGGGTTAAGGCGTCTGCGAGGATCTCGCGCACTCGATGTGTTTTTTTCCGTCTGTTTGTTTGCGTCTGTGGCATATGTTGAGCGTGTGTGTGCGAGTTAAAAAATCCCATTGCGCCATTAAGTGCGTGTGTATTGGGTAGCCTCCCTTCACCGCCCATTTTGCGACAGTGTTTGTGCAGTGTCACTGCGTTAAAGGCAATTAACACCCGGCAGGGCGAGGGCAAGGGAAAATCCAGAGAAAGAGACAGCGACAGACAGGGAGAGCGAGAGACCAGAGCCCGCTATTTTTCATTTCAGTTTTTCATTTTTCCTTCATTTTTCAGCAGCTGTCGCTAAAGTTCTGCGTGCATTTTGTGTGGCGGCCCATGAAGTTTTTTAATTTAAATATTTCACGAAAAATAAAATGCAATGCAACTACTGCAGCAGCCAGAGAGGCGTTGAAAAGGCTCTGGGATTTCTAAGGTCAAATGGTTGTAATTACCACTTAGAAAGGCTGGGAAAAATGTAATCAAGGCAATATCCATATTAAATGCTAGAAAAAATCATGATGAGCCACGGAAGTGGTTAGGGATTAAGCCATATGCAGTGGAAATATTATGGAAAAAATTAAATGCTGCGGAAAAACTGCTGGCAAATATTTGTGCACAGTCTGAAATAATAGCATTGCATGTTTTTCAAGGGATTTAACGATCAATTTAACTTGGAGTATGTACTTTTGATGTGTTTAATTTGGAATTCGAAGATTAAAAAGCTTTCATTATAGAAATGAAAAAATAATACATATACATATAATCAAGGTCACGAGAAGAGTAGAAAAACAGGACTTAAAATAAATAAAGGTTTAATAAAGATTTTAGTTGAAAAGGGTTTAATTAAAGGGCCTTTAAAGTCATAAGAAAATTGGTTTTGCAGTTAAAATATAGCCTCAATCGGCCTGATTATTTATATTATTAATTTATTTAACATTTGCCCACAAAAGAAGATTTAAAAAATAACTGAGTAAAGTCTCAACTGGCGTGTCGGAAAAAGATATAAATAAATATCGTGAAAAATACTGTACTCTTTGAATATTTATATTTCTTTAGTGCAATGAAAACTGCGAATTTTCTTCGCCATATTTTTCCTCCGCGAATTTAACAATCAATTATGGCGCTAATTGCAACTGAAATATGGTATATATTTTTTTTCGCGAATAATGCGTGCATAAATACGACCTTTTAAATTGTCATCTTAGGGCATTCTTTATGCATATTTATTTTGGATATTTCCAACCCAAGCCTGGCGGACGCAACGCCCCAAGCTGAATTTATATCAGGCATAAATCTCTTTGCCATGAAAAAAGGAGAAAAACTGCGAAACGTTGAGGGAAAAATAAAATCGTTTGGGTGGAGCGCATAAATTTACATAATGACATTAATTAAATGCGCTGCAACGCACCGGCCGAGCCAAGGAAGAGCAACAGCGGCAAAATATAATAAAAATAAAGGCCGAGAAAAAGAAAGGGGGGAGCCCAAAGGGGAGGCGCCTTGCGAAAGTCACTCATACGACACGTATGCCGATAATGTTATTAAGGACGTAGCCAGTTTGCCGGGCTGTCAGCACTGCCCAGTGTCCACGCCACGGCTGTCATGCTCCTGTCCCGTCTCCTTTTGGAAATTGTTTCATTAACGTAAATTAAAATGCATACGTCCGTGAAGAAAATGTAACCGGAAATTCGTTTGTACGCGTCAGAGCAGGAAATCAGGATGGGGAAAAGAAAATAAAGCTGTGACAGGCACAGGACAGAAGTGCATAAGCGGGAACTTAAAAAGGCATTGCCGACTGATTTGCATAAGTGGCTGACAGCAGATGCCCAGGCTGATGGCGACAGGACTTGTCAGTGCCTTACCCCCCTTTTTATCGCCGCTCCAAGGCCCCATTAACCCGCTTTTTCGACGCAACACTTGTCGCCTTATCGGGCCAGTCAGTGATTTAAAGTCGCCCAAATGGCATCGCCTTAAATGCGAGAGTTCCTTGAAAATCCATTAAAATCAATATACGAATTGATTGTTTTTTAAACGGATTGAGATTAAGAATTAACGGCGAGGGCAATGAGGCAATCAGGATTACGAAGGAATTTCATTATGTGCAGGTAAATTGAAATACCGAAAATGAAAGATGGGAGTTCCGCCCTAGATAAGGATTTATCAGAAAAGAAGAAGAAGGTGTAATAACCATCAATTTAATTTAGCTTTCTTTTAAAAAGGAGAACAATATTTAAATTTATTTATATTAAAAATTGCAATGGGTTTTACTTTTCCAACAAAATAAATGTATTTATTCACAAAAGTAGCATTGCATTATTCTGCGCCTATTCTCCCCCGAAAAAAACTATTTCTAGTTTGCTTTTCATGGTTTGTGCCGCAACAAAAGGGGAAATTTTAATTATCTCATTAGAAAGGATACTTTTAAGGCTTCCTTCGTTGCAATCTCCTGGATGCCTGCACCCCATTATGCCGTTCTGTAATCAGGCCATCATCAATTAATCATTACCGGTGGATTTCGGAGACACTAATGCAGACAAAAGACATTGTTTTCGATGGTAGAACAGAACAGGACTGAACAGGAAACAGGACACACTGGCAGCTAATTATATGCGGACACACGCATTATGCATGGCTCATTAAAGCGCTGAATACATTTCCAATCGGTCCCTTAATCCCGCCGGGTTGACATGCTAATTAACTCAGCGCTCCGGCGACATGTAATCTCATCCGTGCAGGACCACAGCCAGGACCAGGTCCTCCGGCGAGCACCAGGAGCAGTAGCTCCCCCCTCTTCGCCGCCTTTTTATTTGTTTATTTATTTATGGGCCGAAATGCGAAATTAAAAATGTATGCCTAGAGGCGGTCGAACCGGAATGCACAAGAAACCAGGGGATCGGATGAAATAATCATAATTGCTAGCTGCTGGCTGCAAACCTGAATTAACATTTTTAATAAACCCAGCAGCAGCGGCAAGGTAAACAACGGACGGGAAAACCAAAATAAATAAGAACAACAAATCTGCGAAATTAAATAAGTTTTGTTTTTGGTTGGAGTATATTGCGTCGTTGATAAATCTTTGAATTAATATATAGTTTAAGATACAGCTAAGTTTCCAGAATATATTTTAAATTTAAAAGTATTTCTTCTATGTTTTGTAAATTCTGATAGAGTAAATAGTTCGAAATGCTTTTGATTATATAGAAGTTCTGATTATCTGAAGCTTATTAATGATTTTTAAATTCAAACTATAAAACATATATATTCAATACAGCCAACGTTTTCTTTTGACTTTAAACTTCATTTCAGGCCACAGGAATATCAGGAATACTCACCAATAATGTTCAGCTGGAATGCCATCGACATTTTGGGCTCCGTGTTCACCTGACACTCGTAGATGCCCGTATCCTTCGCCTGCGGCGATTTCACATGCAGCGTCCACTCCCTGGAATCCTTCGACTCGGTCACCTGCCAAGGACGGACACCATTTCAGTCTCAATTTACCGCTGCGCCAGTTTACAGATTTAATTTTTCAATTCGTTGCTGTCAGTCTCGGCGGAATAATTATTCGCTTTTGAGGCAACAATTTGCAAGGCAGCAAATGTTGTACATATTTTCATTCAATTGTTTTTATTTTTTAATGGAAATTAAGCAATTATACAATTGGATATTTGTTTGTTTGTTTGTTTGTCGGTTGGTTGGTCAGTCGGTCGCTCGTTCGTTCGGTTAGTTTGTTCAGTTGTTCAGCCTCGTTGTTTGTTTGCAACTGCAACACGGGACAGTGGGACGAGAGGTGGATGTGGATTTGTCCTGAGTTATGAGCTGGATTAGCCCCTGAAATATCGTTTATGCATGCATAATGAAAGTGGCCTTATGGCCATAATTCCCCCCGAGAGCCGGGCTCATGTTAACTTTTACATGCTCGCTCTCTCTCTCTACACTGCGGAATGTGTGGAATTGTGGTCGATGTTCGGTCGAAAGTTTATCGGGATTTGTTCTGTTTCCCCGGCTAATCTGTGAGTGGATCTGGGGATTTCATGTGGTTTATAGGGATAGATTGGCAGGTCATTAGCTTTTGCGTAGGTTGAAGCAACCACAGGTTGTAATTCTTAGTTTAAAGACAAAATGTATGCTTTGTAAAGAACCTTATATAGTCGCTAAGTTTTCTCACTTTACTTTAATTAATCACTAAAATCAAGCTACTCTGCAAATAAGCACAAATTTCGTATCAAAGTCCACTCAGTTGTAGGGTTATTAACATTCACAAACGTTGACTTTCCGATTCACTTAAGAGAACCAACTTCTGTGGGGGTCACATTTAATTTGCTAAGACTCCCCTCAGTCCGGGATTCATTTCATTTCATCCTCCTCTGCAAGCTGCTCCCCCTACCGAGTGTCCTTCAGGATCTTTTCGCCCCCACTGCGAGGCCCTTACTTAACCATCACATTCAATTAGCAAGGGAATCCGTGAGGGGAGGCGCAATGGTTGTGATAGCACCCACCTGGAATCGCTTGTCCGTGGTGTAGGTGGCGGTGCCGACGGTCAGGATATGCAGATCACGTTTCCGTATCCACGATACCTGTTGAAGGGGCAACGCAGGAGTCGCGGAAAGGGAGAGAAATTTGATTAACGAGTGCACATCCATATGATACTTTCGATGTCCTTGGCACGCATCGCAAAAGGACCAAAAAGAGAGAAAAAAAAAGGAAATGAAGTGGACCTTGACTTACCGATTTATCATGGAGACTGTCCACGCGGCATTTAATTATGGCCTCCGTGTGGCCAGTGCGTCCGGTGATGTTTCGCGGCATGCCAAAGTCGAAAATTGGCAACGAGTGCGCGGCGTCCTGGTCCATGTCTTGGTCCCGCTCCCGCTCCGTGTCCGTGTGGGCAAAGAGATCGGAGCCAAAGGATGCGTCCAGGAAGGCTAAACTCTTGAAAGTGTGATTCGTGGCATCCGTTTGCGGTCCGTTCGCCGCCGCAAATGATGACTGCGAGGATGGCCAGGAGGACAACAATGACGACGTCGACGACGAAGACGATGATGACGATGGCGATGGTGATGGTGATGATGACAGGAATGTCGACAGGGTGGGCCCGTCCGCGGAGTCGGAGTCGGAGTCATCCGGTTGCCTGGTGGAAGCAGCCGCAACAGCCAGGCCTGTGGAAGAAACAAAGCCACGGGAATGAGAGAAGGCGGTAAGGAAACTGGTATAAAAAATGAAGGCACTTGGAGAAAATTGCTTAAATATATCGAGTTTGTATAGCACTTATAAATATTCTATTATTATATTGTTCAATTATATTTTAACATATATTTAAGACCTCATAAAGCTTCAAGTAAATTATTAAAGATACACAACATAATGAGGACACCTCCTAGACATCGCATATATCAAAGAAACTCATCAAACTTACAAGCATTCATTCATAAATTATATTAAAATGATTAATTTATTCAACAAACTGTAGTAAATAATTTGTGAAGGTGTAAGGCGTCTGCTGCTGCTTTCTCGCTGTCTTGGCTCCTGCTTCTTGTTGGCCAAATGAATTTATAACTCGCTCGACTGCCGTTGCCCCCTCTCTTTTCCCTTTCCCCTTTGGCCACTCATCTTGCTGGGTCTTTTGATTTGATTTGTAACCACTTTGGCCACAACTTTTTGCTCTCCCCTTCTCGCCAGACCACAAAGTAACTTCAATTCAATTCACTCTCGGCCCCTCGAAGCCCGCACAATTTAAGCAAATAAATTCCGTTTTGGGTTTAAGCTGCAGCCCGCGGACAATTTGCATTTAATTTATTAGCGCCGCGCATTTTTATCCGCCGCTGCATATGTGTGCACAAATATTTTGCATATCAATTCACTTTCCCATTTTCCGTGGCGACAATTTAAGCGAATCCGAAGACCCAAAAGCCCAAAGTGACAAATTCAATTTGTGCGCAGCAGCAGCATCAGCAGCAGTAGCGACAAAACGATAAAAATGGCTAAAAATAATGTGCAACAAGCTAAAATAAAGTCAAAACGAAATATTAAGCATACGCCATGTTGTCGCGACAGCAAATATTTGCAAATATGCCAACTACAAAACAAAATATATAAAGTAAAATAAAAGCGTGGAACGAAAAAATTACTTTTAAATTCAAATCAACAGGGAATTTGATGTTGACGAAAGTTGGTTGGTCGAAGGGGCCAGGAGCGGCGAAAACAATGCCCAGCTGGGAGCGATAAAAGTGGGTATATTGTATTGAGTTTAAAGTTAAAGCCAATCGAGTTTGCTGTGTTTTCCAAGGGTTACTTGAAGATGAAGCAGTTTTTCTTAGATGAAATATAAATAATCATTATAAAGATATAAAACTTAATCAGGACACCTCCTAGACATCGAATATATCAAAGAAACTAATCAAGATAGAAATAATAACAATAAATAAATTCAATTTCCATTCCTTCCAATTTCTATGCGCAATATATAATAATAAAGCCTTAAATTTTACTAAATTATACCTATACATTCTATATATATATTGTAAATTCTTTATCTATTAGAAGGTGCAGGAATTCTGTCCCTGTTTTTCTGGAAGGAGATTTTCTCCCTATTTTTATTCTCGCACATTCCCATAATTTTAAGCTTTAAATATTTTCTTATCCACAGCTTACACAGCCAGCGGCTTCTTTAATCTTGTTTCTATTTTCACATAATTTTCAGTCAATTCCTGGGATTATCCAACGCCGCCCCAAGTCCCTCCACGGAGGCGACCTTCTAGGGTATCCTTGCATTCGTAGGCCGACCGTGGCGTCGATCCCTTGTTTTATGCGTACACTCGAATGGAGGGCTCTGGCAAACAAAGTTTTTATTTTGTTGCGACCTACTTAAAGGTTCCACGGCATCGGCACCCCCCGAAATGCCGCCCCTTTTTGGCCCTCGAACTCGAACTCAAACTCGAACTCGACTCGCCTCGCCCAGTGAAGGACCCCCATAGATGCTGACTGCTGTGAGTCGTCTGGGTTCACCACATGAGGTCATGGAAATGTTTTCCGTTTGTTGTTCTTCTTTATGCGCTGCTGTAAAATAAAGTAGCAAATTTGTATTTTATTGTTTGTCGCCAGTGTAAAAAAAAAAAGCCAAGCGAAACAGAACGAACGCAAAATCTGCGTCTGGCAACGCTGCGAATGAGTGATTTCTCCGCAGCCTCGTCCCCTTGGAATTTTCCACATAAATGCTCAAAGGAAAAGTCGATGAGGAACGAAATGCTGTAGGGAAATTCTCAGACAGCTGCCACTGCAGCTGCGAAAGCGATTTTCCATCATCGCCATCAATAACTTCATCATTGGCATGCCATTCCATTCCAGAACGGAACTGCTCCAAAAGTTTTCGCCCCTCGAGTTGAATGCGGAAAAGTGGCCGCAAAAACTGTGAAACTTGCTAAACAAATTTAAGCAAATAAAAAGGCAGTGAGCTGTTCGGTTGTTTTGTGTGTGTATTTTTTTTTTTTTATTTTCGTTTGTTCACTAAGCGGCAATGCTTTTTTGAGCATTTCCTTTACAAAATTCTTTTTCAGGCCTATTTCGGTGAAGAGTCCTGGGAATCCGCAGCTCCGCTGATCTACACGGAGAATATATATGGAATGAATTTGGTATATATTGAAGATATGGATTTTTAAGGATTAAAATTGCCTAAAAGTCAAAACCCTTCAATGAAATTCATATGACAGATTCCAAAGGCCTTTTGGTAGTTCACAAAATTTTTACAAATTTATATTTTTGATCTAAAAAAATTGTAGATTCTCTAGCCTTATTATAACTAAATACATTTTCTTTCAGTGTTATTTTTTTGTGTTCTAAAACTGATTTCGCAGCCGAAACTTGGTCGCCTCGTTTTGTGTTTTTGGCCAATGTTTGCTGTAGGTCGCGCCACGCCCCTCTTAAGACCGCCCATCTACCCTGTTCGTCCCCGTTGCCTCTTTAGGCGCTCAACAGCTTCCGGGCCAGGACACCATCCTCCATCCTGGATCCTCTCTGACACACACACACACACACACACACACATCCGCCACAAGTGTTTCAGCGGAATATTCGTGATGCGCCTGCAGCGATTCGTGTGCATTTGGCAAAGCACTTAAAATGACAAAAATAACAACGAAATGCCAGACAGGCGATGCAAAACAAAAGGAGCCAAGGGCGGTGTCCTGCCAAATATTCAGATCTGCCCAGGATGTTCCTGCAATCCATTTCGTTGCTGCATTTGTGCTGTTTGCAGATGCAACACTACTTGTCAAAGTTAATGGAGTTGGTAAGTGCCATTTGGTTGGTGATTAAATTGTGTAAATAAATTAAAATGGGTTACAAAGTAATAAAATTGTAGGTACTTTTAATGTAAAATCTGATGAACTAAAAGTTACTGTGAACAAAAGGTTATCGATTTCAGTTAATCCTGAAAGTTATCTATAATAAATGGAATAAAGTAGGGAAATATTTATAAACAACCTGAAACCTAATACATAAAGAAGTATTAAGCTCAATTTGTCCATTTACAGACACAATTTACTCTAGCTGTTATCCTGCATATGTCTTAAAACGACTTCCCAACCCTGCCTGCTGTGCTGACTTTTAGTACCATTTCGGTACATATCCCTTCAGAATTTATAAATTAATTACTTTCATAAATAAACATAAGGTCAGTTACATTTTGAATATTTTAAGCCCGATGAATCCCCCATGAATAACCCTTTCCAGAACACCATTCGACGGAACCTTCCTTCCTCGGTGTTGACAGCATGTTCTATTTAAGGAGCAAACAAAAAAATAAAATAAAACAAGAACCACGCGCCGCCTTATGTCAAGTCTACAAAATGGATGCGAAAGATGGGAGGTAGCTCCCTTTCCGGGAGTGGAGAAAAACACAAGAAAATAAATTGAAATGGCTGGCAATTGAAAACTACCCATGGATTTGTCAGGCTCTGTCTGGCTTAGCGGCGCATAAAGCGTATACAATTTACAATTTTCGGATATGAATATACAAAAATAGGCCTGACAGGCGACGGAAGCCGCTGGAACAGAAGCTTCCCTTTAAGACGTCGCAGATGTCAAGTGGCGGCGGCGGCTGGCACAGGGTTCAATAAACGGGTGCCGCTCCGCAGATTCATCTCCGGCCTGCGAACAGAAATCTGATTATTTATGAAGTGCCGTGCAGCAGCAGCTGAAGTCTCAACAGAGTGGCAAGTGTCTATAAAAATAGCAAGACACCAGACGAATTATAATGAGTCCGGGCCGGGCCGGGCCGGGCCTGTTTGGCTCACGTTCGCAGGAGGGCACCACGTGCTAGGTGGCAGGACCTCCAATCCTGTCCGCTCATTGTCATCGTTAACACTCGTGTAATGTCGGTCATAAAGTCCTTACCCGCTTCCGTCCTGCAATTAAATGCGTGTCGCTAGAAAGGGCGAGAGAGATTTACATAATGCCTAGCAATATGGCCGAGAGGATGGCAACTATTTTTACATGCCCATAATTTGATGACGACAATGTCTTGGCATAACAATGAGATTCGGTTCGGTTTGGTTTGGTTTGGTTTGAGGGCCTGCTGCCCCTGCTGGCCTCATGTAAATTTCATTTTGCTGACTTTAAGGATCTCCGGGCTCAGTTCGACAAAATCAGGCATCGCTTTTCACACACTCACGTGGGTTTGGGGTGGGTTTTTCACTATGCCAGATTTTGCTTTCCCTGGCTTTTTCGATTTTAATACCCAATAGTGGATAAAAAGCAAAGGTATATTGTATCCAAAATAATTAACAAAGCCTATTGTCAAAACAAAGATTCTACTTTTAATAATAAGCCAAGAACTGAAATATTTTATTCTTTCAACAAGATGTACAATTTTCTAAACTTAAGGAAGCTAAAAAATTAGCTTTTCTTCTAGAAATTTAAAATCAATTCACTTTACAGGTTTGATAGTGTCCTTAATAATTTTCTCTGGCAAGTAGCCACTTTCCCATGACTTTTCCAAGCCAGAAAACCAGGTATTCCATGGTCGGTTAACTGCCAGTTAGAATCCCCACTTGTTCCTTCTCTTTTTCA
>JAEIIH010014762.1:0-13998 GCA_018904745.1 Drosophila orosa
TTCTAAAATAATACAATTTACTTGTTTGCATCAAATATTTTTCACCTATTTAACCTCAAAATTTCTAGGCTCATTTATTATAATTTCTTAAATAGCTAAATTTACTTGTTTGCATCAAATAATTTTAACCTTGAACTGATTTTTCACCTATTTAACTATCCAATTTCTTAGCTCATACCTTATTGTTTAATATAAAATGAATTATACGAAATGTTTTTGATATATTTCCCTTGTAAACGCTACCTAAATCTATATTTCCCTTGTAAACGCTACCTAAATCTAAGATGTATATGCTTTCTGAATACCTAGTTTCTTCTCGTTATATTTTTAGTTTTATGATCAGGTATTTAATGGTCGTGACTCCCCTCTGCAAGGTTCTTAATTCTCTTTACTGTTCCAGGCTCGGTGGCGGCATTGCTGTTGTGTGCGCCTCCTGATGTGGCTGGCTGTTGTGCGCCTTGCCAAGGCTTCGCTACGTGTTGTTTCATCAACTTCGGGACTTGTAGCCACCGGCTTGGATTGGCGTGGCGTGGCATGTTGCCTGCATGCTCCGCTGGTCACACACACACACACACACTAACACACCGGCACATGGAACAAACACAGATACTGCGCTATCACTCAAGGCTGTTGCTGCACGGCTGCCTTCGTTTTAAACATCCACTTTGGTTGCTTTTCTTGGCAACACCAACGCAACCCAGTCTGTGGTCTCCTCGGCTTTGCTTTCGCACACTCTTCCGCGGACGGACGGACGGACAGAGAAAGTGAGTGTAAAAGGGAGGAGACGAAAGGCAGGGGCGGAGAGGAGGCGAACGCATTGACAGACCATAAAAACAATCCCTAGGAGCCATCAACCAGAATGAGGGCTAATGCTGCCATTGACCAACATACGAGAAACAAAAGCAGAACAAGAGAAAGGGGGAATGCGGCTAGACTATGTGATACCCTGTTTTGTTGGTAATTAAATTAGTATTTTTACAGGAATGTCTTACACTGAAAAAACATCCTAAGTTCCCTAAATATCACAGATATGGAAAATTTGCTTAGAAATGTATATTAAAATACAAGAAACTGTATAAATCAATGGAATAAGATTGAAATATCATAAGCATAGAAATGTATTTATTGTTATTGAAATTTTAAAGCTATAAGGTTATTCAGAAATCCATTTTCAAACAGGATATAACTTAAATATCCTTATCCCCCTAATATACCCTTCTAATCCAAAGAGAACCAAAGAGAAAGATGAAGCGTAGAAGCAGCCAACCAGCAGTGACAGCTGCAGACGCAGATGCACATGCAGATACAGATACATCCACAGGACGCCAGAGCACCAAGGCCAGGGGGAGAGCGGAGTGCAAGGAGCAGAGCGGAACACATCCTAGAGTGTGTTTTGCGACTTCGCAGCTGTCACACTCGCTGCTATTTCTGCGTGTGTGTGCGTGTGTGTGCCCCGCCGCCGCAGCAGCGCCGATCAGCAGATTTCAGCTTTCGGTTTTCGGCTTTTGGGATTTCGGTTTTCAGCCACTTGGCCGAGAAGGCCAGGAGTAGCAGCAGCAGAAACATTAATGGACAGGCCGACAGGACCTCGCAACAGTTGCACCGCCTTTTGTTCCTAGTCCTAGGCACCATCATCATCATCCTGCATCCTGCATCCTGCCTCCTTCTGCTCTTCCTGCTCTGCACTTTCTGCTCGTCCTTTAGCCAGGCAAATAACGACAAAAGGCAGGCGTAGTGTGTGCATCGAAGGTGCCAGGACATGCAGCTGTCTGCCGGTGCCTGCGACTCCCTCGGGGCATTCATCGTCCTTTGCGACGGACACTAATATCGAATGCTGGAGCGTGTCAGATTTGCGAGTGATGAACAGCGTTAACTGGAAATTGACAGACGGCCCACTGAGCGCAAGTAAGCCCTGTTTTTGTTACCAGTTGACAGGCGATGTCCGGCAGGTTATCAGGAATTTTCGAAGGCGACGAACTGTCTGAGGCTGAAGGGTATTTAAAGAGGAGAAAAAGGGAGAGCTGAAACACTCTACAATATGTTTTTAAAGAAATATCTTATTTGTTATTGCTAACAGCGTTTTTATATATTTCTTAAAATATTATTTGTGTTTAGTTAATGGAAGAAAATCAAAATTGTTTAAAAATCTATAAAATATTTCGTGTTTAAAATGTTTAAACGGTTTATATAATATCCAAAGTCATAAATTCTATTTTAAAGAATAATTAAAGAACAATTTGTAAAGTTAAATAAATTAAACTGTATGTACGCCACTTTGTTTATTTGTTCCATAGAATTCTTAAACATTTAATTTTAGATTTGCCTTATTTTTAATTTTTAGCTCTTTCTTTGTTAACATTTACATTTATTGAGTCTTAACTGACAAATCTATTCTTTAAGCTTGTGGTTTATGCAATTGATTACATTTTAAAACCAATTTAAATATGTTGCATTTTTTATTGTGATAGAAAAAACCCAAACCAAGTCATTCAAAAATAGTTGAATACATTTCCTGTAACAATTGAATAATTCATTGTTTTTTTTTACGTTAAGCTCTTTAAATAATAAAAATAGTCACATGGCTGTGTGAATTTTTCCCCAAGCCACATTTCAACCCTCCCGAATTTCCCACAGACGTTAAAGTTTCCACCGTCCATTTATTACTTTCAAACGGAGTTTAATTGAGGACAATGACAATCACTCGAGGGGCAAATTCCAGGAAAGAGCGCTTGTAAGGGCGCCTGGGTTCGGGGCATTTAAGCTTTTAGCAGTTTTACAGCTCTGGGCATTTAAATCACGGCAATCGGAGTGGGGAAACACAAGCAAAAAACGGTGAAAAACATTGCGAAAGAGTTAATAACAAGCTGTAAACAATGCCTCGCCCCGCCCGGCTCTCAATTCCAGCAATTTTCGACGAAATATTGAAAAAAAAAAAACAGAAAACGTAAAGAAAAAGGCTAAAAAAAGGAAGGCAAAAAATTCTGTGTAACTCCTGCTCCTGATTCTGCGTCCAATGCACAGATGTCGCTCAGATTACGAACTTAATTGCCCCAGTGCAGGATATGAAACCCCAAGCCCAATGCCCCATGCCCAGTGCCCTCCAGAATACCCATTCCATGGGCATCCATGGCCTCCCCCATTGTCCCCCCGTACAATAAAAAGCGGAATTCAGAGCACAGCAGACGGACACAAAAAATAGCGCAGGACTAGCCCAAAACTGCAGGCCAACAAAAATCCAACAGCAGTAAGACGAGCCAGCCAAACTGGCCAAAATGTCAGGGTCCAAACATTGAATGCGAAACATTTCAGTTAACTTCTGTCTCCCTTCGAACCGAGCGGGAGCTTTAAAAAATCCATGTCTATGCTACGGGCCCGTGCAAAGCGGCTTTTGCATTTTTAACGGCCTGGCTTAAATTTTCTGGCAGTTCACATTAAACGGGGCCAATTGATATGAGGATCTGCCAGTTATAATTCCTGCGGAATATTTCACTTGGCCAATAATTGGGGGCTTTTGAATTGGAAAACGCAAAAGGCTAAGCCAGTTCAGTTTGATTGTATTTGTTTATTTAAGGCAAATTAAGTGACGAAAATGGATTAACCTTTAGCTTATTATATTTGTTAAATAATAAAGATTGAAATAAACTTGAATAAGTCACAAAGGCTTGAGTAAAGTGAGTAAAAAGCTGGTTTATTAAGAAGCCCAACTAAGATACTCAAACCTGAATTAATATATGAATTTAAGTAAGCCTTTAAATTAAATAAACAAGTAAATTTAAGGGATAAGTTAATTGGTATGACTTTCTGGCTCTTTTCGTTGAAATTTCTTTACCTTGCCTCACTTGTTTACCTTTAAGGATAAAGTTTGCCCCAGATGCATATCTACAAGCAGCATTATGCCTTGATGTCTTTATCTATACTTTTAAAATATATATAAATTGATTTCTTGTTTTGTTTTATTTCTCTTTTTTATGTACCGCCTTCCTCCCCCTTCCTAGATTTATTTTCAGCCTTAAACTGCCAAATTAATTGATGAAATGGTATTAATAGTAACATATCTTTAAGTCTATTTTATTTGGTAAATAATAAAGAATGCAATGATCTTGAATAAGTCACAAAGGCTTGTAAAGTGAGTAAAAAGCTGGTTTATTAAGAAGCTCAACTAAGATACTCAAACCTGAATTAATATATGAACTTTAGCAAGCATATTAATTCGAAAACCAAAAAGTTTTAAATATTAATTCAATTGATATGACTTTCTGGCTCTTCTACTTAGTTGAAATTTCTTTACATTTTCCTCCCTTCTCTTAACTGTAAGGATAAAGTTTGCCCAAGATGCATGTCTACAAGCAGCATTATGCCTTGATCTCTTTATCTATATTTATAATATATATATATATCGATTTCCGGTTTTGTTTTATTTCTCTTTTACAAGTACCCCCTCCTGGATTTATTTCTGCCTTAAACTTTTCCTTGCCCTTTAAAGTTCAATATAAAATTGTTTGCTTTTGCGGTCTATTTTGGGCGTCTTTCAAGGGTAACCGTAAGCGTTAGCGTGGCTCCCCCCTTTTATTGAACCGGCTTTTCCCCGAAAAATACAAACGGAGCTTGTGGCTGCCTGTGCACATGTTCTACGTACATATACCTATATATATACAGTACTCAAAAGCCCCTTATTTTGTGGGGGCCTTATCGGCATTTCACTCCTTTGCACTCGAGAGGCTGCCTGCATTCGGCTTTGTTTCGGCCACGTAAATCTTTTCAATTTGAATCAACCTAAGCGTTTGTCATTTTGACTAATGGCTTATCAAGGCAAACAGAAGCACAAACACAAACACAAATACAAATACAAACGCAACAGCAACGAGCTCCCAAAAGCCGAAAAGATGTTTGACAAAATTTATTGTATCGTAAATTACGCATAAGAAAGAAAAGTTAACAACAAAAAATAAGAAAAGCGGAAAGCATGAAGTAAAGTAAAAGTAAAGAGGAGAAGAAGGCTAAAACTTTGCTAGCTTACAGCTCGTAAATTCCTCGGGGAATTTATGCAAACTTTCGTTTGTCGGTTTCACTCCTCAGGACGATTGCTCCATTCCTTGAGGTGATTTGCTGTCGCTGCAGGAATGCCCCCGTCTAATGACCGACAGCCAGGTCATGCACGTATTAAGAACCTTTTTTTTCGGGGGGCGTCATTATAAATTAACAATGGCACGGCACAAATATTTCAGCGTGCAGCGACACCGAAAAAACATGGAGCGCAAAATGATGGAGCATTTACCGCTCCTCGAACAATAAAAGTCGCCGAAGACTAAAGGAAAAAGGAGCTGGAGCATAAGGAGGAGTAGCAGCAGGAGCAGTAGCAGGAGCTGGTCTTGGAGTAGACACAAAGAGCTGGAGCTGGAGAAGTAGCAAGACCTGGAGCCACCAGACCTGGAGCTGGCCTAAGGATGACAAAAGTTTCCGTTGTTGTTTGCCCAGCCCACCTTGTTGCTGCATTGTGTCAACTGGTCGTCGCCCCACTTAGCCATCCTCCTTGGAATCCTCCTCCTTGGAATCCAGCTCCAGCTCCAGCTCTTCCTTTACTCCCCCTGGTTCCCCCTTGTGGGCATATGAAACATTTTCTTTGGGACAAGGAAATATGAATTGCGTGCCAAAGAACAAAAAGCAGCTAAGGACGAAAGAAAAGTTTCGCTCGGCTTTGTTTCGTTCTGTTCTTTTTGTGTGCCTTCTTTTCCAGCTTGTTTTTGGCTGACTGTCGTGCACTGAGAGAATATAAATGGATTAAGTTAAAGTAAAAGAGTTGAGCTAAGAAATAGGCCAGAAGTATGTGGTCTTTAGCATTTTTATTTGGGATTTTTTAATCATATGTAAGTCATGAAAATTCCGTGCTATTTAATGATGTAGATTTTATTGAATTTCTGTAGAATCCAGCTTAATTTATATTTCTTCATTTTCTGCTCGTAATAACAAGAATAAATTTATAAATATGAGAGCGTTTTTGTCAACTCAATACTTGGGAATTTATAGAAACAACTTTGATTTTGCTTAACTTTAGAGACCAATTTTAATATTTTCATGTTTTAATTACAATTAATAATTAATAATCTACCATTTCCCCTATTTTCCCTGTGTATGTTTTTGCTCTTGTTGTTTTTCTGCCTTGGTGTGCTGTTTTGGAGCTCGGCTGCTGGTTCTGCTTTTTGTTTGTGATTTATTTATTTTGTTGTTTGCCGCTTTGTTGTCACTTTACGCTTTTATTGTGCCGCCCACACCCAGAACCCATTTCACCCGCCCGCCTGCTCACCTCCTGGGCAGCCGGCCAGGACCCTCATCGAGTATACGCCTCGTTGTGTTCCGCTAAGCAAGAAATCATAAAGTTAAACTTTTCTTATTACCCCCGGAATGGCAGACACCGGGATCTGGGGCGGTATCATTACAATCATTTGAGAGCCACTAAGCTGGCAGGATAATGAGGAGAAGCTGGTTCCTGGGTCCTGGATCCTGAGTCCTGAGCCCTGGACTGTTTGTTGTGGGGATAAACCACATGGTAACCAGATAACCCAGAGCCCGGGCATCAATTGAAAGTCAAATCATAAGCCGGAAATCGTTATACATATCACCTGCTGCCAGTTACCGGAGGAGGAACGGAAACAAATGCCAGGATCAGAGCGAAATGCGAAATGCGTGTGTGTTTGTCTGAGGTTTCCTACCCTCACATCCGTTCGATTTTGCTAAAAAGAAATGCGGCCGAGGCTAACGACTCTCGACTCAACTCAATTCCGACTGTGGATTGCCGACAGTAGTCGGCAGACAGCTGCCAGGTCGCCCGAGCATCTTGTTTCCGTTTGCAAATAAAACATATGCTCGCTCAGGTCCCCGTTTCGTCCTCCTTTTTTCTGTCCCCGAGATTCCCCCATCCGCTTCCTTTCTGCTCCTTTGGTTTGCATTCATTTCGTTTCTGCATATTTCCTGTATTTATTTCAATGGCTTAAGGGCCCAGCTCCGCATATCCAGCCATAAATCCAGCCAGGCAACCATCCATCCATCCTGCCATTCATCCATCCATCCATCCATCCAAGGCTCACTGTCAAGTGGCTTGATTTTTATTTATTTTTAATTATGAAAAATTGTAAGGAAAATATTGCGTGGCAAAAAACAAAGGGCGTACGAGAATTGACACAGAAATCACTTTTTTGTTGACACTGAACTTTTGATTTATGCGTAAAGTGGCAACAACAACGACGACGACGATGACGACGACGACGACGGGTGCAATGCAAGGTGTGTGTGCAGTGTAAGGGGCGGGCAACCGCACTTGCAACGCCAACTTCATCAGCCGGAATCAGTGTATGCAAGCAGGCACATTGGACACGACACATTGTAAGCCAAAACAGTGATGCGGAAAATATACGAATTAATTATACAACGGAGGTACAAGAAGTAATGGGAATTTAATGTATTTTAAATATTTAAAATATTTGTAAAAGCTTTTTCAAGTTCCTGTTTTATGCAGAAAATCACACAAATATCTGTGTAGAAATTAACAACAGGCAGGTTGTTGCAGGTATTATTATAAATATTAGATTTCTAACATAACTCTCTCAATTTTAAATATTAAAATGCTTTAAAAGTTTGTAATTTTATTCAAATATAAATATATAATTCTTGTACCCTTTAATCACTGCATTGTTTATGCAAAAAATCACACAAATATCTGTGTAGAAATTATCAACAGGGAGGTTGTTGCAGGTATTAACATAAATATTAGATTTCTGACTCTCTAACTCTCTTAATTTTAAATTTTAAAATGCTTTAAGAGCTTATAAGTATATTAAAATATATATATATTATTCTTGTACCTTTTAATCATTTTATATATCCCAATTTCATAATATTCCCTGCCATCTCTGATGCCCAGCCAGCGCGTTGCCGTGGGCAAAGGATGCTGGTTGAGGCAACAAGGATGCTGGGCGATGGCGAGAGTGGCGAGACGGCCGAGAGGACTCATGCAGGACCGCATTGTCCTGTCAGCGTCATTGCGAATGAAATATGAACAGGACGCCATGTGAAAAGTGCGGACACTGAACGGCAGTCTCTGTTGTTCATTCGCAGGATTCACCGCACACACACACACACACACACACACACACCTGATGCCTCCCCCACCGCCGCCAACACCACCACCACCTTCGTCGACGTCAGCAGGCGGCAAATTGCATGCGGTGGCCAGTCATGGAATCATTTAAAATGTTGCATCCCAAATGAATCGACTCTGCCGCAGGACATTTCGGCATTGCCGCCGCCCCATGCCGCCCACTCATTTGTTTTGGCAACCGCAATTTAAACGCTGACAGCCAGGACACGGAGCCGGTGGCGCTTGGTGGCGGAAAAAAGGATTTGAGACAAATGACTGGATTATGGTTGGGAATGGTGGACAGTGTAAATCGCTATTTAGCCAGCGGCTTCGCGGGAATTGGCTCAATTAGTCGGACATTCGGATTCCGCGCTCGCTTAATGCTTCCTTTGGCCCAGTCCGAGGCTTAAAGCCATCAGTTGCCTCTCATTTCCCGCTTATTATATTTCATTCTTTTTTGTTGTGGCTGCTCTGTCACACTTCATTTTCCTTTTTTATTGCTGGCCAAGACCGCCGCCACACGCAAAAAGTTCCACTTCGTTAAGCAAAAAAACGGCCAAGCGAGAATTTTATTGGGGTGCCAAAAGGACTTGACTTGTCATGTTTTTCCAAAGGCGGTCAGGGCAGCAGGCAGGGGCCTACGCACACACAGTGTAAACTTGGCTGGTCTAGCTTTGAGTACAGTCAATTTCTTGTTTGGCTTTCCCCTCCACAAACATTTTCCCCCTAGATATACGAGTATTCTATGTAGTTGCTGGCTGCTGTGTGTTTTTCACTGCTGCTCCTCGCGAAGTCCATAAAGATTGTAACGAAATAAAATCAATATAATGTGCAAGTTATTCTCATCAAATTTAAAGAGCTTGTTATTCAATTTCCGATTTGACGATGACTGGATAATAGAATTCATTTGAAGGAGAAAATGGAAATGTTTGTGGATTTCCAAAGAGAAAATGTGGAAGTGAGTTTCGATTTGCCAACTTTTGTTGATCTTGTTTGTGGGAATTTTTTATATTTCTTATATTGATGAGGATAATTTTATTAGTGGACAAGAAAAATATTTGAGTGAGTTCACTTCCTTGATAGCCTTGGATTTCTGTAACAAATAAGTTTATATGTTTACGAATTTTAGCCTTATTCTAATGTTTTTTTTTTATATTACACAGGCCAACAAAATTTGTTTAAGATCTTAGAACCAAGAATCCGGCCAGGTTTTTGAGATATTTTAACGTAAGAGTTTTGTAAAACCATCGGTACGGCGTCTTAAAGTACTATTCTTGCCCTTCAAAGTCAGTTTTTAAAATTAAAAAAACCTTTTTTAACTCCGAGATATTGTGTTCAGAACTTATATCCATAATTTTCTATACGTAACGTATAGGAATTTTATTAGGTCAGATTCAAGTTCAGCGGATCGAAAACCTTCTCTTTATTTCAGTTATATCATCTTTTATACATTTTAGTTATTAGTTGCAGTAAATCCTTCCTAGCCTTCTTAAACTATTCAACTTTAGTTCTGTTGCTCAAAACAGTTGTCTTCTTGAAGAACTCCAACTGATTCGAACGGCTTTAAGCGATTTGGCTTGATAATAACCCCTGTTTATGTATTACCATCTGCCATCTAAATATTTTCATCTGCTTTCCAATTTGTATTTTTTTGCGCTAGAGTTTCAGGTTGCGGATCCCTTCGATTCCTATCGCGGACGCCCCAAGTCGCCGTGTTCAACGGGTATTTAATTAAAATGGATGAAAAAGTGGTCCCAAGACGGGCAGATCGCATGTCCGGGACCCTCGGCAACGCGAAGCCAACCCCTAACTCCACGAGGTGCGGCATGGAGAGCAGCTGCTCCCTGGAGCATTGCTTTGGACTTGCTTGAATCCGTACAAGAGTTGTCTCCAGCCCCCTCTGTCTCAGTTAAGCCGGGCAGATGCGGCTGGCTGGTGACCGGTGACCGGTGGCTGGTGGCTTCATTAAAATTAACAAAACTTAATTGCAGCTTTCGTGGCACGAAACATGCTGCAAATGCGTGTTCCAATCTGTTTGATGGCCTGCGCAATCGAGTTCGAGTGGCATCGCAAAAGGGGAGCCCAGCACCTGCTGCTGATCCTGCTGCTGCTGCCAAACAGTTTGATATATTGTCCTTTTGGGCTTGATCCTGATCCTCCTGGCATACTGACAGATTGCAGCTGCAAATTGGGAGAATAAAAAGAAGATTGAAGGACCTAAAGGAAATCTTTTTCGACCTAGGAAAGAAATGGTGGATATATTCAGTGGAATTGAAATCAGGCTATAATTTTGGCTGTTCTTTGTTCTCTTTGCCTTGGCAAACAAATAGGTAGAAGCCAGACCTTGTTAACTTTGCCAATGTCGTTTACCTGTCAATGGCCGTAATTCCAGTTGCAATTTTGAACTTTTGCCATGTCGACATTTGCATGGCTGCTCTCCTGGTTCGAGGGTTAGGGGGTAACCTCGCCCCCGAACAATTACCAAAAGTGTTGCCAAAGTTCATTGGGCCCCGGCGGAAATTCAATTCCTTCTGCCAAACTGACATTTGTCGTCGTTTGGCGGCGGCAACTTTTCGGAAACTGCCATCAATTTTGGTGGTCACCAGGCCCTGGCAATTAATTGAGGGGCCCCAGTCCCATGTTGTCCTCTGTCCCTGCCCCTGCCCCTGCCCATGCCCCCCGAAAATCATATTCATAAATTGCCGGGTCACACTTGTGGCCAACTATTAAACATACGGCACATGGGGCAGCTGGCGGAGTGAGCCGCCTCGTGTGTGGTCAACGGTCGGTGGTCTGCGGTATCGATATCCTGCCATCGACAGGAGCCACACCAACAGCAGCATGAGCAGCAGGAGCAGGAGCAGGACAATGGCAGTTGGTGTGCCATTTGTTTGAAGTGTGCCTTCGATAAGCGGCCAGTTGGTCAGCAGCAGTCGGGCGATGCGAGATCCGGTTTCAAAACAAGAGTTTATGGTTACACTTAAAGCTCACCCATGTGGATGATGATTAAACGCTGCTTGGAGTTGGAGTCGGAGTTGGAGTAGGAGTCCCGAGGAGCAGCACGACCATACCCCATTGTCTTTTGTTTCTCGCATAATTCCCGCATTAATGACGTCGATTTCAATAAAAACAGCCAACATTTTATGCTCGAGCGGGCTTATTTTAATGCGAAACTCAAACATGCACGAGATAAAATAAATATATAACTCATACGCCCCGTGTGCACCGAGGAGGAACCCTCCAGGCAGCAGGAGCTTCCGGAGTCCCAGGAGCTGTAAAAACAGCAGCTGCCCAGCGTTATTTCCCCAGATCTTTCGCATGCGAAAGGGGTCGCAAATACTGGGCCAACTTCCATTCGGACCTTTGCCACGAGTTTACACTGAAAAGTAATTTCTTAAATATGTATCTATATACAGAATAAAACAAAAATAAAAAAGAGTGTTTGAATTTAAGATGCCTTTGCCTAATTAGTACTTGTATTTGCATTGTACAAATGTTTTCGGCACCCCACATTCATTATTTACATTAAATATATTATTTGCTAATTAATTTAATTTCGTCTGCTTATTTTCTAGTCTTATCAAGCTCGTTCGTTAAACAAATAATTTCTGTCATTAAGTTATCATTTAAATATTCGTTTATCGAGTGATTACAAAGATGGTTTGGCAACAAAGACTAATTTGTTTGCCAATGATATATTATAAGTACCCGAAATGTATGAATTTTGGTATAAATAGAGCCTACACGGTTGTAGCAAATCATTCGTTGCAATAATGAAAGTATTCGCAGTTCTCTTGGTGTCTCTGGCCAGCGCCTTCTCTGTGGTTGTCGGAGATTGGTCCTCAAACGCTGTAAAAGTTGAATTTCTGACCCTAAGTGGTACGAAGACTTGCGGCGCAGCCCAAGTTGGGGGATGACGTCCGCTGGATGTACAGACGGGTAAGTAAGCCGCCTTTGACGATTTTTCCAAACTCTAAATATCTTTTATTTTTTATTTTTTTTGATAGTGCCTTTTCGGGGAGAATGCACCTTCAATTTTTACAAATTCCATCTTTAGCGTTGGCATTTTCAATTTTGGTTTGAGCTTAGCATCACACTTTAGCGAATTCCCGTCCTGGAAATACAGTCCTCTCCTGGAGGGTCAGACGGGCACATATGTATACTTCGGAGATTCTGGATATCAACAGAATGTTCGTTTTAAAGTTATGGGGGATTCCTGTTGTCGTAATAAGTTTTCAGATTACTCTAACTCGACGTTTTGCACTGACACCTGCATTCCCCTTCCTGGAGCGAGCTTACAGGTAGATGGAGAATTTGCTGGTGTCACTCGCTGGGACTCGTTGAACTGTCCACCCGGAGGCAATGCTGCAGCTATCTATGACTACTTGACTCCGAATATATTCGAATGGGTTGAAGAAACTATAGATCGTTGGACCTTGTATAAATAATCAGCGTCAAATTCAATTCAACAATTCAATTATACCAAAGAGTGTTAAAATATGTAATTTTCACATCGTGTCAAAACATAATTGAATTTTATTTAATCTACTATTGATAGAACATAAACATGTTATCTTCTTGTATCATTTAAATGTAACTTACAAATATTATATGTTCATTTTGCAGTTCTAATAAATATATTTTCCATAAAGTATAAAATTGTTTCTTTGATAAAAAATAATATATTTTCTAAAATTTAAAATTGTTAAGCTTATGAAACTATGGATGTGAATGAAAGAACCTATAAGATCCTTTTTGGTCCCATAGCAATGGTCGGTATTGATGTTATTCCCATTCCAGTGCATCCACGATTCTCTCAGTGCACTCAAACGAAGGAGTGGGCAAAGCAAACCGGCAAAAGTCCGTTGAGTGCATTATGTAAACGCTATTTTAATAAAGGCGACTGTAGCCGTCTCGCTCACGAGTATTTGCATTGTGCATTTAGTTGATAATGTCCAGTGACCCCGTGTAATTTAGATAAGCGGATAAGACCTCGTCCTGGGTAAACTAATTAGGGATTACGCGTCGCCATATGCGTTTATGGTTTTCGGCTTGTTATTTCGCTGCCCGCTGGCCGTCAATCAATCAATCAATCAATGTAGATCAATTAAGTGCCATTAAAGTGGCATTAATCATGGAGGAGCCCGTTAAATAAAAACAAAAAACATTCCTAGTTTTATTTTTTTTGTTAATTACATTTTACTAGGATGAAAATAAGGGTCAGAAGAGAGAGCCATGGATTCTGGAAATAAATATTTAAGTACATGCTGCATGCTGCTCATTTTTAAAGTGCATTTCGTTTACTCGCTCTCAGTTCGGGAAATACACTGCGAAGAAATTCTTACGAGTTTGCGTATGTGTGATATTACGTATGTGTGATATTGCACGCCATTAGGAGCGGCACTGCCTTATGACACGATCTATCGATGAATTCTCGAAAGTCGGAAACACACCGTTTTTTTTCGGAGTGCCCAAATCAAACAGTTTCTCTTGGAACTTAGTCTACCCCTTCAACCTCTCCTCTCGTCTGGTCTGGCCTTTTGCATAAGCAAATACGCGCAATTCGCAAACACGTGACGCTTGCCTTCCGCCCACCGCCCCCCATTGGCGACTCTTTATTCCCCCAGAGTGAATGGGAGTGAGTGACGGGGAGAGTGAGTGACTGCGGAGAGTGAGTGAGTGACTGGGTAGAGCGACTGGCTGAGAGAGTGAGTGAATGATGGCTCTGGTGACCAGTTCATGGTTCAATGACAAGCAACTTTCAGTTTGCGTGTGGCTCGTCCTTCCCGCTCCGCTTTGCTCTTCTCGCTTTCGTTTTGTGTTCTTTCACCTCGTTTTGTTTTGTTTCGTGTGTGTGTGCTAGCCCC
>JAEIIH010014773.1:0-15028 GCA_018904745.1 Drosophila orosa
AAAAACTAAACTAACAAGCAAAAAAACAAAACAAAAAAAAACATAAAAAACTAAAAGGAAAAATGGAAAAAAATACAATTGATGTAATCCCTCTATTAACAATTGAAGCACTCACTCTACGTATATACATAAACATATATATATATATATATATTTAATGTACACGCTGTAGTTAAAAAGCGTTTATAATAATACTCACCACACACACACACACACTCTACGCTATAACTAAAACTTTGGAGGACGAAAGGAATCAAGTGCAAGCATTGCGACACGTAATTTATAAAGAAGACGCAGCTGCGAAGGATAGTAGATCGATGATGCTGAACAGTAAAAATATTAACCAGCGGGACAGAACATGAGTATTAAAATTTTAGCAATTACAAGACACTTTTTGTAATTAATTGTACATTGTTTCAAGGTAGCAAAGAACGAACATGAAACCACACAACAGGACAGCAAAGACAGCCGTAAATGTAACGACAAAAACAAAAAAAAACTAATTGAATATAAATGCAATGCAATGTTTAAAATCTTTTAGAATATTATTACGAACAAAAAAAAAGAAGGAAACTCTGAGAAAACGGAAATAGGAAGGCAGGCAGGCAGGCGTGTATACAATTTAACCCGAAGTGAAAGCAAATACATACATAATTTAAGATTATTGAGCTTAATTTTTAAAAATGTTTCCAAGAACAGAAAAGCAAAAAACGCAAAAAACAAAAGATATTGTGAAGGAAAAAAAAAAGAAACCCAAGAAACCCAGAAAACTAATAACAAAAAAGAACTCACTCGAAATTTGTAAGACTCAAATTTTGCGTCTACACACACAATGTATAGTTAAAACAGTACCACAAAAGAGAACAAAAATGATGAAATACCTAACAGAATAGTTATTATATGAAACAATGGCAATATTTAGGATGGCATAATTAATTAATTAATTAAAGTAACCCTCCTCCCACTCCCTCATTTGACCATATTTATTTACATTTACATTTCGTTTCGAGTGGAGCTTACGGATTCTAGTTTTTCAGGACAAATGTAGTAGTATTAGGCCTTCCACACACACACACTCACACACACTACCACACACACACACACACACATATGCAATATGAATTTACAAGAAAAAACAAGAAAAAATTATCTAATTGAATAATATTTACACAAAAATGTACAAAACAAAACAAACGAAAAAAAAAAATAAGAGAAAAACAAGTTGAAAGAGAAAAAGAAATTTATTTTCCTTTGCCAAGCAAATGCGACATACTTTTTATTATTATTACAAATTATAATTGTAATTGAAACTTCATTTTTGGTAATTGCTTTTGCAGAATTTACCTAAAATAAACAACAAACAAAACAAAACGAAAAACGAAAAAACAAGAAGAAACCCAAAAAAGAGAACCCTTTTATAGTGCTAAATTTTTAGAGAGTACAAGAAATGTTAATTGAAAATCTTACAAAAAATTAATTGATAAACTTACACAAACCACAAGCAAACAAAAAAAATGCCCATTTCGAACACGAAACACATGAAAAAAATTACTCAAATTTGCACATTTGCTAAATATTGAGACATTTAACAATTCTACTCACCAAAATCTCACCTTTATTTCATTATTATTATTATTATTATGATTATTATTGATGGCTTGGACTGCGCAAGTTCCACATTTAATTGACTAGCGAAAACCCACACAAGAAGCACAGATGATAATACCGGGGACACACGGATGATGGCGTATAATATATGCATTATATATGTAATTCCATTGAAACGAAACTCCTAATTATAACATATTACAAATACCTACTTATTAACAAAACCTAAAACAAAAGAAAACAAAAATGAAAAACGAAAAACACAAAAACAAAAAAACCAAGCGAAAATGAAAATGGAAAAACATTTAAATGATGAAAAATCAAGATGCAGTGAGCAGAGATATGTGAAACTTGAATAAAAATGCTTTTGCAAAAAGTGTTTGAAATTGCGACCCAGCGTGTTATTCATTTCATTATTTTGTTATTTTATTAAGAGGATTAAAGTGTTAAGCTAAAGTTTAAAGATAGTTTTAAATAGTTACAGTAACAATTATGAGTTTTTAGAAGGAATTATGCTTTTTAAAGCAATTTTTTACTACTATGGACTCTTTTTGTTAGATTTAAAATGTCCCA
Organism: Drosophila orosa; assembly: GCA_018904745.1. Taxonomy (NCBI): domain Eukaryota; kingdom Metazoa; phylum Arthropoda; class Insecta; order Diptera; family Drosophilidae; genus Drosophila; species Drosophila orosa. The sequence continues at coordinate 2,182 of JAEIIH010014773.1, forward strand.
CAACTAGTTTTTTGTTATTAAAGTGTAGAGTTTAGGTTTAAAGATAGTTTAAAATAGGTATAGTAACATTTATGAGTTTTTAGGAGTAGTTATGCTTTTTAGAGCTATTTTTTTACTATTCTGAAAGGGCACGAGTTCCCAGAGCTCTTTTTGTCCGATTTTAAAAATCCCACAACTAGTTTTTACATTTTTGAGTTTTTAGGAGTAGTTATGCTTTTTAGAGCTATTTTTTTACTATTCTGAACGGGCACGAGTTCCCAGAGCTCTTTTTGTCCGATTTTAAAAATCCTACAAATAGTTTTTAGTTATTAAAGTGTCGAGTTTAAGTTAAAAGATATTTTAAAATTGGTACAATAACATTTAAAAGTTTTTAGGAGCCGTTATGCTTTTTAGAGTTATTTTTTTTACTATTCTGGAGCTCTTTTTGTTCTATTTGAAAAATACCACGAATGGTTTTTAGTTATTAAAGTGTAGAGTTTAAGTTTAAAGATAGTTTTACATAGTTACAGTAACAATTATGAGTTTTTAGAAGGAGTTGTCCTTTTTAAAGCTGTTTTTCAACTATTCTGAATTAGTACGAGTTCCCAGAGCTCTTGTTCTCCGATTTCCAGAACTAGTTTTTAGTTATCCTTCTGCCACTTGTAGTACAATATCTCCAAAGGTAAAACCAACAGACTGACAGTAGTGCCTCCTATATAAGCTATCCACACGTAGAACAAATCATCCCAAATGAGATCGTGATAGCCACCTGGTTCCCCCTGATCCTCACTGTAGTTAAGCTTGCCAATGGCAATGAGTTCCTGATAGGATCTCTGGAACCACAGATCGTATAGGCCACTGGCCAGCGTGTGGCTCAGATATCTGTTGAAGACATCGCGATATATGGAATTCCTGGCCATGGGCATGGTCACCGGCATAAAGGGTATAAAGCTGATCTCGTTCGATTTACGAAAGGCCGGACGGTGCATCTTGATTTGCTTCAGTTGGAGGAGTGGCCACAAAGTATTGGTGACCGGATAACCAAACGAGGTATTCAACTCATTCCGCTTGGCCAGAAACTCCACAGTCGATGAGGTTATCTGAAAGGTATCCAGATTCTTCTCCAGCAGATCCTCCCCTATGGAATTACTTAAGGTGGGCAGCTCCTGTTGGGATACAAAGATCTTGCCGTGGGTTCTCCTTAAATCCTCGTAGCTCAGTATCTTGTAGGCAGCCGGTGGATGAACCAATAGCGTCGCCAGATTGGCGCTGTAAAAGGTGCTAACTATCAGACCCGCCATCATCAGCAGACTGTAGAGCAGAGTGCGGCTGTAGAAGAGACGACGGTTGGGCATGTCAAAGGACTGCGCCAGGATGGCTCTTAGCACATGATCCGCAAAGATGTTGCCACACCTCAGCGTGAAGTAACCTTGTCCGGACTCCAGGAGCTGGGCATTGACCAGGAGTAGAGCCAGGATGACCATCAGGCCTAGGAAGTAGGGCCAACCCTTGAGGTTGAAGTACAAACTGGACAGCGGCATGTCAGGCTCCACGGGCAGCATCAAAAACCAGCTGCCAACCTCCACCACATAGCTGGGATAAAAGGGTTCCGGGGCCAGCGTGGTCAGCACCAATGGGAAGTCCACCAGCCCATCTCTCATTAGTCCTGAGGTCACATTATGATCGGGCGTCTCGTTCTCTGGAACCAAATCCCAACGCACCCGCAATGTGGTGTTCAAGCTCCTGGCAAAGTTCTTGTAGAAATGGGTGAGATAGCCCGTCATCTGGCGACGTCCCTCCTTGTCCCGATAGATCACCGAACGTGGCACCAGATTGTAAGGAATAGTGGCGATGGGATGTCCTTTTAGATCCCCGACCTGAGGTTCAAAGTACATTCTGACTTGGACTAGCTTTCGCAGCACCACCTTGAAATGGGGAAAAGCTTGGTAGCTATATATGTACTCCCGATTCGAACCCCTCAAGGCCAGGACATTGAGCATCTGATTGGAACGGCAGTCCTCGAATAAAGACGTTATATTGGCATCCTTTGTGGCCATAAGTAAAACGTGAGTGCCCCGAATATCCATTAGATTTTCACGCAGCGCCGTCATGAGGTTTTTTCCTTCAGATTCCAAGCAAACTAAGGCTAACATTTTCCTGTTGACTCTACCTTTAAGCTGGTTACCTTGATGGGCATTAAAGTTGAGATAGGCAAAGTTTAAATCGAATTCGCTTTGCTGCCAACAAGCATCTCCATTATTTTGCAGCAACAACAAAGTTCTGAAGGATATTTCCTGCTTCAGGGAGTGTAAAATACTTTCCAATGGCACTTCCTGGGCTTCAACCAAGACGTTTATTAAAATAATAAGAGATTTAATACTCTTCCACATTTTGCGCTTTACTCGCTTAAAATTCTACGACAAATGACACCGCTCAGGGTTTAGTTTCTGTTTATTAAGGACCAGGAATAGGCCATATTTATAGCCGTTAATAGGAGGTTAATTACAGGCTTATTTCCTAACAATTAACGATTGGTAATAACTGGTAAATTAGGCTTTTTTGGGTGTCCTTCTCTGGTTCCACTTATGGTATCCCAGCTCCAGCAGAAACCCAAGGACACTAACGATTGTTCCCAACACAAAGCCAAGCCAAATATAATAAAAATCATCCCACTTTAGATCACAATATACTTCTTTCCCACTGTCGATCTTGTAAGATATTTTTTTAAGTGACCGCAATTCGTTGAAGCTTTGATCGAACCAAAATTTGTACAGGCCACTCTCCTGGGCATGTTTACTGTACTTGATTAGTGACTTGTGAAAGGGAGAGTTATCCGGCAGCGACATGGTCAGAATCAGGAGCGGAATGAATACTATTTCGTGGGACCTCCTGAAGATGGGTCGCCGGAGCCGCTTCTGTCCCTGCTGCAGGAAGGGCCACAGAGTGGTGGTCACAGGATACGCATACGATTTATCCATCTGCATTCGTTTCAGCTGGAAATTCGACGTGTTTGTGACCTCGAACATGTCGCGATGAATATCCATGAAGTCCTGACCCATGGCCTCGGTCATGTACACCTTTTCGGCGGGAATGAATAGTATCTTCAGGTTTTGGGAATGCAATTGTTCCCAGCTGCTGATGGGATCCCCAACCGGCGGATGCACCAGCCAAGTCTCCAGAACGGCGGTGTAATAGTTGTTCATAAAGAAGCCACCAATGAGGAGCATGCCATATATGGTCATCAGTTTGAGGGAGAGTCGACCTGGCAGAACAAAGGGCTGTCCCAGGATTCCCCTCAATGTTTGATCACCAATGACAATACTCCGCCAGCTGGGCCCCAGGCCGGCCTCAATGCGATGGGCATTACCCAGCGCCACTGCCACCAGCAGCATCAGGGGAATCATGCTCTCCAGTCGCAATCGCTGAAGGAACCGAGAGCGGGGAAGGCCGGGCTCCATGGGCAGCATCAGAAACCAGCTGGACAACTGCAAGGGAACGTTTTGCTTTGACGACTCCAGGTCGAATCCATCAATGGCAAGCGGAAAGTCCACGCCAGCCGTATTGGCCACCTGGAGGAGCATGGAGAATTGGGTCATGCCCTCCTCCGGAACTAGATCCCAGCAGATTTTTAGAGTAGCATTCAGGGTGCTTGCATAGTTCTGGATAAAATGCCATAGGTAGCCCCCCAACTGGCGGCGTCCATCGGGAGTTCTATAGGCCACAGTTCGCGGCATTATGTTGTCGGGCAGTGTCTTTAGGGTATATCCTCCCAGATCCTTCAATTGCGATTCAAAGTAAAGATTTATTTCCTTCACACTTCGCTTTATAAGCCGAAACACTGGGAATGCTTGGTAGCTGAAGACAATCTCCCTGTCTGTGCCTTGAAAAGCCACAACATTTAGCATTTTTTCTTTAAAACACTCTTTAAATAAGTTTCTTATTTGTATTTCCGTAGCAGCGAATAATATGGTGTGAGTATCGCGCATATCTTGCAGGTTTTTGTAGAGAACTTGCATTGCCTTATTTTGGTTTTTGTCCAAGCAAACTAGAACCAGTATCTTGCTGTTAAACCTATCCTTCAGATACACACTTTCACTTGCATTAAAATTCAATATTGGCATCGTTTCTTCAAAGTCTATTTGGTTCCAGCACAAGCTTTCGTTTTGATTTTGAAACAGAAAGATAGTTTTATATGCTATTTCTATATCCAAGGAGCGCAGGATATTATTCAAGGGTTCACTGTATATATCCACAAAAACTGTGGTCACCATTACAAAAAGTCTCAGCCACATTTTGAAGTTGACCACTCCAAGTGATTCGCGTAAACAAACTGCAACTTGGAGGAACTTACACCTAGGGTTAGGGTAATTACCTCAAAATCAGATAGAAATCAGTCAAGGAACCAAGACACCGAAAGACAATAACAACCATAAGGTCATGGTTTTTAATTGCTCCCAAAGGGCGAAGGAGAACTGCATTTGTGGTTTGTTTTGGTTACGGAAAAGTAATTTGAGAAAAGTAAATACAGGTAAATAACTAAAAAAATGTTAAACAAGATACATTAAAACATAATTTAACATTAAATACCTAAAGCAAACATTTATTGTTTTGCCATTAAAATGTCGTGTTCGTTATTTAAATGATTTTAAGTTTGATAAATGTAAATTATGATATTTAAAATATTATAGTAAAATCCTGCATTGTTATTGATTTCCGGTGGTCAGAATGCCTTGTAGAATTTTTAAATTTCAACCATAAACGTTATTATTGACTGTCTGGCAACGTTTTCGGTTTTTTAACTTTGAACAGAAAATTATTCTGTTAAAAAATGTTCTGTTATATTTTAGTGTGCCCCGGTGCCGCAAATGCCGAAATATCTCGCCTATTTTTGCCAGATAACGTAAAACTGGCCACACTGGCATTAATACAAATACAATCCAAGAAATTTATCAGTTTACAAGCGACACCTTATATTATTATTTACCAGGAGTAACTGGATTATATATAAACGGTATTTATCGCATAAATCGGCGGCAATGTTTTAGTCGCGCGTCAACCGGTTGACAATTGCACGAAATACGGCAATAATTCGCAATTTGTGACTGAAGTTGTGTAATTTGATTGGAAGAAGAGTGCGAGGCGAGGCGGGGCAAAAACAAAAACAATGGAAGATCGTGCGATATTGCGGCGATGACGTAGCCGCTCCGCCGCGTGCGTGTGACACACACACTCATCTACATTTCTACTCATCAAAAAATCTAATCTTTTGCTTTCCCTTTACTTACTCTCTTTACATTAGTACCGTTAAGCAGCGAAAGATAGAGAGAGAGAGAAACGATAACAAAGGCAACGCCAACAAACAAAACAAAAAAAAAAACACTCAAGCAAAACGGAGACGAACGACAAAAAAAGCAAATATACACATAAAACAGACATTTTGTCGGAAATTATCAAAATTACAATTGAAAAATTCTTCGAAATCGGATTGGCCGCAAAGCTGTGCCCAGCGCCAAACAGCCCAGCTCTCGCTGACCACCGAACGAAATCATGAACGCCCTGCTGCGCCACAAGGGACGCAATCTGCGGACGAGTTACCTGGTCCAGAACTTTAACCAGCGGTGTAAGTTACCTCCCACAACAACAACAGCGACAGCAGGGGAAAGAAGCCAGCACATGAAAACTTTCCATTGATTTTACCCCTTTTTGACAGTGTGTTAGTGTATGTTTGCAAGTGTGTGTGCGTGCTATTGAGTATTTTGTTTTGGCTGCACTTTCTCTAAAACAGCTGATTGCCTGCGTACTGCGCCGTTAGGCTGTGCGAATTACCCTGGGGAAATTCTACATTTCTATCTATAATTTCCCTGCCACACGCAATCAAGTGATATAAGTTTTGAAATTCTCAGGCTAAGCTGCTAATTTAATTACTCACGGTTTGCTTTTGTTTATTTTGTTATTGTGGACTTTGTGTCGCGCCATTAAATAATAAAACTAGCTCAATTGAGACTTAAAAACTAGTTTTTTGTTTACTTCACTAAGAATTTCCAACAAGTACTTTTTTTTTTTGTAATTTTCGTTCAGTCTGAAGAAAAACAGATATATTTGTTTTGATTAATAAAAAAATTAGGTCATAACATCAAACTTTATGTTATAAAGGTTCCACTGTAGTTGCTGAATAACAAACCTTTCATATCTATCAGATTAGCACCCGTCTTTACCCATTTTTGACAAAATTTCGTAAAGAAATCTTAGCCATGTTTTGCCTCAAAATTTTGGCCTTATTTGCGAAACGTATTTAGAATTTTTAGTACTTTTCTGGTAATTTCCTAGAAAGTCCCCATAGCAAACGACAGGTGCCAAAGACAGGTAGAAGACCTGTGCCAGACACAGCGGCACCTGCAAAAAAAGTACAGTCACGCAGAACCTCTACAAAGAGAAACCAAAAGAGGCTTCAAGTGCAGTTGAGAATTAGGTCTAAAATGGAAATCTAAAATAAAAAGGAAATTTAAAAAGAAACGAAAAAGAGGTCAGAAATCGCCTACACTTTCTCCTCCTCCTCCTCGGCTCCTTGTTTCGCACATTCACTTACCTTGAGCAATTGCCAAGAGTGAATAAGCGCAGAAAGAAAATAGTAGGAAAAACGAAAAGGAAAAGTGTGCTTGCTGTAAACAATTGCACTTTCGGCGCACATTGCTTAATGTTTGCCACATCGTTTATTTATAGAGGAAAATTCGCAGCGTCGAGAAGGTTTGTGCGGGATTTACATAAGCGTATAGCTTCCAGGTGCTAATTCTCGAACGTTGCCGGCGATCTTTGCCTTTTCCATTATCAACCAGTTGTTGCGTCTACTTCCAAATCTTCCAAAATCCCAAAAACAAACCTTTATCAGGCGGCTATCAAGCTTATCACCTGCAAAACTTTTCAGCTTTTTGTTCTTTTTTGTGATTAATAATTTATTGTTCGGTTTTGTTTTCACTCTTTGTTTGTCTTTTTTTTCCTACGAATGCCGGCTGTTTTCTTTTTCTTAAAAATAAAGGAAATGTGTTTCGGAAAAGCCTTCAGGTTGTGGGGGTTAATATTTACAGTATTTACAGTGCATTGACCTAGAGAATGATTTGTTTATAGGAGAATGTTATCCTCTAGTTATCACAGTTACTAATTTTGATTTCTCAAACCCTTTTGCAGATCTCAAATCGAGTTGTTGCGCCTGCAGCTCGATTCACTCCACAGATGGCGACTGTAATTCGGACGAGCGGGCCCGGAGATCCGTATCCACTACGATGCTAGAGACGAGCAAATCCTTGGGCTCTTGCCAGCTTTACGGTCACCGGAGGTTCCAGGCACAGGCCAGCTACGGCTACCATTACTCAGGTCATGGATTCAGGCATCTTCATGTCAGTCGGTCGCTGTTTGAAACTTCCAGCTCGAAGATCGATGTGACGGTCAAGAAGCTGAAGAACCAACAGAAGGAGAAGGTCGAGGAGATCATGAAGGAGGTGGCCAATGGCCAGGCAACTTCAGGGGCCAAGGGCGCTGCAGCCACTGCCACTGCCTCCAGTGAGAAATCCAAATCCGATGGCGCAACAATGGGCGAAGCATCGTCCACGTCTAGCTCGTCGACCACTGTGGCTAAAGCCGCGGACAAGTCTGTGGCCAAGCCAAAGAAGCCGCTGGGCACACGCATTTGGGACGAACTGGTGCACTACTATCATGGCTTTCGCCTGCTCTTCATTGACGTGGCCATCTGCTCGAAACTGCTCTGGCGGGTGCTCAACGGCAAGACGCTGACACGCCGTGAGAACAAGCAGCTGCAGCGGACTACCTCGGACCTGTTCCGTCTGATCCCCTTCTCTGTGTTCATCATTGTGCCGTTCATGGAGTTGCTGTTGCCGCTGTTCATCAAGTTTTTCCCCGGCATGCTGCCCTCCACGTTTCAGACCACGAAAGATCGGCAGGAGAAGCTGCGGCAGTCTCTAAATGTTCGTCTCGAGGTGGCCAAGTTCCTGCAGCAGACCCTCGACCAGATGCCCGTCCAACACAAGGAGCACAGCAGCGAGGAGGCCAAGCAGTTCGAGGCCTTCTTCACCAAGATCCGCAATCCCAACGAGGCCATCAGCAACGATGAAATCATCAAGTTCGCCAAGCGCTTCGACGACGAAATCACCCTGGACTCTCTGTCGAGGGAGCAACTGGCGGCCCTCTGTCGAGTGCTGGAGCTGAATACGATCGGCACTACCACATTGCTGCGCTTCCAGCTGCGCCTCAAGCTGCGCTCCCTGGCCACCGACGACCGGGTGATTGCCCGCGAGGGCGTCGACACTCTGGATCTTTTCGAGCTGCAGCAGGCGTGCAAGGCACGCGGCATGCGTGCCTATGGCCTTACGGCCGAGCGGCTGCGTTTCCAGTTGAAGGAGTGGATTGACTTGTCGCTGAACGAACAGGTGCCACCCACGCTGCTGCTTCTGTCACGAGCCGTGCTCATGTCCGACGACAGCAACACCACCGACAAACTGAAGGAGACCATGCGCGTTCTGCCGGATGCCGTGGGTGCCCACACACGCCACGCCATCGGAGAAAGCGAGGGCAAGGTGGACAATAGGACCAAGATCGAGATCATCAAGGAGGAGGAGCGTAAGATTCGTGAAGAGCGCGAGGAGGAGCACGAGGAGACGATCGCCAAGCGAACGGCCATCAAGGATGAGGCTCCCTCTCCCTATGTGAGCTCCAAGACGTTGCCGCTAGACATGGACCTTCTCAACGGCGCAGAGAAGCCTTCAGTGTCTGAGGGCATCTCCTCCACCGATGTCCAGTTGCTGTCCGACGCCTTGAAGACTCTCTCGTCCGACAAGCAGCTGGTGGTGGAGAAGGAGACGATCAAGGAGCTGAAGGAGGAGCTGGCCGACTACAAGGATGATGTGGAGGAGCTGCGTGAGGTTCGCCAGGTGGTCAAGGAACCGGTGCGCGAGAGTCGAGCGGCGAAGATGCTCTACAATCGGGTGAACAAGATGATCTCGGAGCTGGATACGGTACTACACGACCTGGAGCACAGGCAGCACCAGATCAAGCAGGCAGATACCAGTGAATACGCCTCATCCTGCCCCGAAAAGGTGCCGAATATGGTGCACATCGATGAGCTAGTTTCCACCATTCGACGCGTGAAGGAGGCCTCGGACGAGGAGCGCTTCAAGGTGGTCGAGGATCTGCTGGTCAAGCTCGATGCGGACAAGGACGGTGTGATTTCAGTGCATGAGATCACCAAGGTGGTGCAGAGCATCGACAGCGAGGCCGCCAAGATTGACAAGAAGCAGCTGGAGGAGTTCACCGAGCTGCTGTCCAAGCAGGCGACGCGGCGGCGTCACGAGGAAATTGTCCGCATTGACGATCTCATGAACAACATTAAGGTGCTAAAGGAAACCAGCGACGAGGCGCGCCTCAAGCACATTGAGTGTGTTTTAGAGAAGTTCGATGCCGACAAGGATGGCGTCGTGACGGTTAACGACATTCGCAAGGTAATTGATTTTGAAAAAGACGTGTGTAAAAGGTATTTTTCTAATATTATGTGTATATTTACCAGGTAATGGAGTCCATTGGTCGCGACAATATCAAGCTAAGCGAGAAGGCCATCGAGGATCTGATCGGTATGCTTGAAAAGGAGCAGATCCTGCAGGCCGAGCAGAAGATTGAGAAGGCGATTGCGAGGAGCATGAAGGAGGCTGAAAAGCTAAAGAGTGAGGTGGAGAAGTCGGATAAGGACCTGGCCAAGATAGTTAACGATATTCACGACTCGGCCAAGGAGATTCAGGACATTGCCCACGAGCTAGGTGCTTCGTCCCCATCTGCAGATACGCTCGCCGATAATGCCAAGCCGCTGAAGGCGGAGGTAAGTGATGGTGGTTGGGGGGGATACCTTTTTCTACTATATTTTAATGTTTTTAATTGCTTTTTTCAGCCCGCATTCAAGGACACGGCCAAAACACTCGAGGACAACGCTTCGGATCTTGAAGAAATGGCACCGAAAGTGATGCCAGCGGAAAAGAAAGATGATCCCAAGAGCAGACCGCCAACGAAAGACTCGGCTGGCTCCGATCGAAGCGGCAAGTCTGGTGGTGGAGGCGGCAGCTGCAACGGCGGCATTACTGCCTGCGACACTGCGACAGAAGAAGTTCTAAGGGAGGCGGCTGTGCGGCAAATAGAAAATATTCTGCCCCAGACGGACATGGGTCTGCCGCCCACGATACCAACATCACAGCAGCCTTCAGCGACGAAGACAGCAACGGCCACGGCCAGTGCAACGTCCTCCACGAATGCGGCCAAGAAGCTGCTCTGACCGACCGAGATTGAGTCGAAGGAGGCAGCGCCTGGGAGCGTAACCAAGCCGAAGTGATGATGTGGTAGAGATGGAGTTCGGGGCGCACGAGATTGAGAAGTGGCTGCTCGTCTGTCCGGAAATGTTCTGACTATAGTATGAATTGATTGTTAACACTTTACTTAAGTGAGGGAGGAGTTCCCAACGAGAAAATGCAACTGTATTTAACTGCATCCGAGATCCGAGATTTGTGGGATCAAAAGTGTCTGCTCTACTTAACACATGGCTGTAGTTCGATATATTCTCTAAGAAATGCACAAAAAAAAACCAGAAACTACTAGAAATACATTTAAATAACCACACTTAATCCTACGTATCTTGATTTCTAATGTCTAATGTCCTCATTTATGTGTGTTATGTACCTCCCATTCGATTCGACTTCACTTGGTCCCCCACAAACAATATTTAGCGAAGCGATTGTGATCATTAAGCGAAATGTTAATTTACGATTTAAACCCTTCGAGTGTATTTACAGCAAACAAACGAATTGATTGTAGGCAACGAGATATTGAATTTGAATTTGAAACCGCGTGATAACTCTAAACAATAATATAGTGTGTGCTTGAAAACGAGTTGGTTGAAGAGAGTTTGTAAAATGTTTCGCAATAAAAAATAGTATAGAAAACCAAACAATGAGTAATATTATTCGTTGGGTCAACGAGGAGTGTTTTAAGTTTCATTTAAATTATTTTCCCATCGAAATAAAAACTCATTTTAGCCACAAAACAAAAACCTTTCGGGGGCATTTTAAATAATGAACTCCAGCCACCGAAGAATGCCTCTTACAAACCGCATTGATTGCTCAGAATTATATTTTTGCATTGTTTATGGCCCTGGGGGAGTGGAACTAGCCTGGCTAGCTGGCTGGCTGGCTGTCTGTGAGTCGCAATCGACAACCGCAAAAACCCCAACTTTTACGGCAACCATCAGGACTTTGGCCGAGGCCAGCTCCGAGTTCTGTAACTGGAAGCAGGGCATTGCCAGCCAGCCAGTCCTGGGCAATAGAAGTAATAAAAATTACCACAAAATGTTCGAAAATTTCATCTTTGCCTGCTGGCCACTGACCCATAAATTCACATCATATTCCGCATAAATCGGCCAAGGGGAGGAAGTGTGGTACTCGTAAAATATTTAAAACTGTTTTCAGATATTTTGGCACCCCCTTTGCCGGGGTTCACATGCAAGAATCTTGTCGTAAATTTCGACATCTTCCAAATGGACCATTGATCCTGTGATCTATGGGAGTCTAGGAGATCCCCCCACAACAATCATTAATCACAATTTGTGCGCCAAATACCAAGTAAATATAGCAAAACTTTCGCCCCAACAACGAAATCGAAAACAAATAAAGGCAAACCGATGGAAAAGAATAAAACGGAAATTTATTTAAAGGTAAATAAAAGCGCCAAAACGCGAAACAAGCCAAATAATAATAAACTTCAGCCCCGTTGGGAGCCAGGCGAGCGAGCTGCTGCTGCTGCTGCTGCTCCTGGGGGCCAAGTGAGGATTGTTGTTTGCAATCAGGCAAAACCCAACAACCGCAGACAAGCCAACTCAGTGGACCAGTGCAGGAGGAGTTCCGGCATCCGGACTGACTGGCCCTGTGTGGACAGGATGGACAGGAAAGTTGAGCGCCGAGTGTCTCGGCGAAAGTTTGCTCAGCTGAAAGTGCTTCGAATGCAACAATGAAACCCAAAATCTGCCATGAATTGCAGACAATCAGCGACAGAGACCATAAGACAGACAAGCGGACCCGGCGAATTTAAAGTATTTTTGCCATGGAATGAAGTTAATAAGTCTGAAGCCAACGCCCCGTAGAATCTCAATGCCAATGAAATAAAGCTGCAATGACAAACTCTAGCGGGGGAAAAAAATTGCAAAAATTATTTGAGGAAATGTTACAAAACAATTAAAAAGTTGCAAGACTTTCATGAGTCAATCAAAAGACCGGCAACCGCAACGAGTTACTGAAAGTTCCTCAACTTTGCAGCACTTTAAATGCCAGACAGGCCACACAGGCCAGCAAGTAGCAGACAACGCAATACGCATACGCCCTGGTGTACGGCATGTGTGCGAATGGGTGGTAGGGTGGGTGGTGGTGTGAAAAACATCCGTCGCCCTCGACTTATGCAATTTGTCCTTGCTGAATTTTATTTTCTGGGCAATCAGAGCCAGAAGCCGAAAAAGCGAAACTTTAAAAACTGCAGCAGCTAAACAACGGACGGAAGTGGAGGACTGTCAGAAAGTCGGGTGCTGTCAGTTACGGCCCTTGGCATGTGCTCCACATATATCGCATTATAGCTCGAGATGAGCTAGTCGGAGGCGGCGATGCACACCAGATGCAGATGCCTAAATGAATTGCTTTGCTGACTTTCCAAAATTTAATTTATTTTCCATTCGTGCTGCTCTAGTAGCTTGCTACGGCAATTAAAATCGATAAAGATATTTTTTCAGCACTCAAATTAAGTTATAGTTGGTTTAAAAAAAAACTCGATAAATCAATCA
>JAEIIH010014793.1:0-19790 GCA_018904745.1 Drosophila orosa
TATAAATCATATATATTCTTGATCAGGATCAAAAACTGAATCAATCTAGATATGTCCGAAAGAAAAATAATTTTTGTCATTTTTTTCAAAATTTGATAAGGGGTTACATCATCAAAATTGTCAAAAATTTTCAAAAATTTGAATTTTTTAAAATCTTACATTTAGTACCCAGATTTGTTAACCAAATAAAAACTAGCTTAAAACTGCTTTCCAAATGAAAATGAATGCATTTTTGGCTTAGTTATGATCGATTTTCATATTGCAAGGGTTTCAAAATTTCGGTTTCGCAAAGTTAGCTTCTATACTTGTTTAATGTCTAATTTATTTTTCGATTTTTTGGAATTTCTGTATATCAAACTATTTTCCTCAATAATAATTCCCAAATAGTTCAAAAAATTTAACAATTTTTATTTTCTCTGCAGGAAATGTGCCTCGCCTTTCCGTTTGATCCGGACTTTGTATTTATTTTATTTTTCAGAGGCACTTTTATGTGCAATTATGCAATCGCGTTTGTTTGCTTCTTGTGCAGCCTGTCAGCCAGTCAAGCCGTCAGCTAGTCAACCAGTCAGCCACTCAGACTGTCAATAGGAGCCGCACACGATACGATAACATGTAAATTCGATGTTGCCAGCTGTCAGCAGCAGCGGCGGCGGAGGCATTTTTAACGATTTCAAATATTTGGCTATGACTGCGATTACACACACACACTCAACCTGGGAGGGGATTGTGGATGTTGACCCACTTGCTTTCGAGATCCTGGGAGAGTCACAACAGTCAATGGCCGTAACACCCGTAACGCCCTTGGTAACTGAGCTTCTGCAGCGAGTGAGCATCATCATCATTACCATCGAAGATCGTCAATATCATCGTCTTTAATTTGGCCCACACGTGTGGACCTTTTGGGTGTCCAAACTGGTTGAGCATCGTAAAATAACCAAACAAATTGTTGGCCAGAGCCAGAGTTCCCATTGAAAAGAGCTTGTAATGACCCAGTTTCATATTTAATATGTGTCATAAACATCGGCAAGGTAAGGCAAGGCAAGGGGGCCTTTGGCTTTTGGCGAGTAGAAAGCGAGCCGTGGCTTATTACAAAATCCGAGGCAACATCACAATTACAACAGCAAAACGCCAGCAGCAGCCGGAAGAAATCCAATTAAATTCGAGTCGTGGAAACTTTCATTTTCAATATGTGCGCCAAATTAAAATTAGTGCCATCAGCTGGCCACCACTGGTCACTGTTGATATGATAATATATTTGCAAAAGCCAAAAAAAAGCGAGTGAAAGAAACAGAAATTTGTGGAACGTGCAGAAATGCATTTAATTGTGGCTATTTCCAGTTGGCCACATACGCCGTCAGACTCTTAAGCACTGTTAAATGGTTTTTACGGCCGCAAGTCACAAGTCAAGTCTAACCGCGGCAAGCCAAAGCTAACGTCAGCAGGTGCCCACGAAAGCCGAACGGATTTTAAGTGTCTCTAAACCCCATGAACCTGCTAATGCGCTCTCTTTAAGGCCAGGTCAATGCTCCGGCCCGCCTCTTTCGCCTGCATTCTGGCCAAGCATCCAAGCATCTTGGCTGAATATATATTTTGCGAATTAACGTGGGGGATTACGGGCCTGTTGCGTGCACAAAGCCAAAAACAGAGGCATTAAAACGAAAATACATAGGAAGTACACTCTTAGCCGTTGCACTTGGCTGCCGAAGATGAACCGAGGACTTTCAATGCGGCTGCTTTTATTACGAGGCAAAGAAATAAGGAAAAAATCTAGAAAAGTCGAGTGTATTCAAAGGAGAAAATTATGCTAATACAACGAGGGGTACTCTTAATTAATAGGCATTTAAATAATGGATTAGATGAAGGCAGGAAGTAGTATTTAAATTTCAGGGGAAAACAACCAACAAACAGTGCATCAATTGTTTTAAATCAAGTTTGAGTATATCACTATTTCCTCAGGCTTTTAGCAAAAACCCCTCGTAAGATTGCCTCCTCTTAGCTGATAAGGTTAAGCCTCACTTAGCCTGACTCAAAAGATATCCAGTTAAACCTCCTTTGGCAACCTCCAAACCACAAAAGGGGCAAGCCAACTTTCACATTGATTCAAAAAGAAGAAATAACAATAATAATAATGATCTTCGCCGCTGCGGCAACAATGCTCTGAAAATAATTATCTCTTATTTGGTTAGCGGCACCTCTGCCAATTTTCATTTAAATACTCGCATTTCTTGCACTCATTAATTTAATTGTGAACAAAATTGCACAAAATAGGCGTCGCGCAGTGATCAAAGCAATTGCAGCATTTAACGGCGTGTGTGTGCAAATTGAAGAGACAAGTGCAAAGTAAAAACAAGACGAAAAAATAGCGAAAATCAAATCAAATAGAGCTGGTATTTTGTTCGCCACAGGGCACTCCCACGACATAATCCTCTTCAGCTGCAAAAACCCATCCCAGCCCACTCCGGTGTCCATTGATGGCGCGGCCTCAGCTCAAGATGAAGACATGAAACGATGAAACGATGAAAGTATTTAGCCAGCACTTCGAGTGCCGCGCACTGATTGATGTCCGTTTTGATTGAAAGCCTTAACAATCAGCGAATTGCAACATTTTAGCATTTGTGTGTTATTGATTGCCTTACGACTCACTTACTGTAGTACAAAGTGTCGATCCGTAGCCGCATTGTTATGATTTCTGCTCTTGTTTCGCTCGCTTTTTAAGGCAATTTGTATGCGGCCTACGGTGGGTATATCACAAGCGATATGTGAACAACAGACAATTGCCTTTGCATGTTGCTATTTTTATGGAGGTCGGGCATAAGTACAAAAACTGTTAACACCTGCGATTTAAAAGCCAAACATGCTAAAAATTATTCAATTATGGCAATCAAGTTAACAAATTAATGCTTAGGCTGCATGGCAAAAACAGAACTTTTGAGTCGTTAAGGCTTGCATTTCTTAAGTGCTTTTTGCGGAAGGCTGATTCTTTAAATTGTTCATTGTAATTATAATTACAGTCTACTGTAAGGTAAGCATAACATATTTGTACTTAAACTGCCAGTCTATGCCGCTCTAAAATATCTACAGCCAAACAATTTTAATTGCTTCTTTTGCTGGCCGAAAAAGAAATGCCTCTGTTGCTGCCTTGATCGAACTTGACGGGCCTTGGTGGCGGAAGCGGCGGCTCCAACAAATACCAGCAAGGTATTGGCCAAAACCGGAGACAGAGAAACAGTCAAGAAAGTAGCAACAACCGCCTCTCTTTGGCTTTGGCTCTGGCTCTTTGAGGGCCACAAACGAGTCGGAGTCCGAAGACGAGGCTTTGGACTTATACTTTCCCTTTTTGTCATCGCTGCGGCTGTTTTGGCCATTGCCTGCTGCTGCTGCTGGCTGACATAACCAAGTAACCGAACGCAGCCCCAGCCCCTGCCCCCTCTATTGGCTGCATATTTTATATATACACATATATATATATATTTATACATGCTTTTGCCGTTCGATTTTCGTAGCTTCTTCATTAGCCGCAGTGCCTGCTGGCAGCAAGTGGTTTACATGCGTGTTAACATCTCAGCGGCCTGAAGTGAGTGTGAATGCCAAGTGCCGAGTGTATAATGTGTGTGTGTTTGCATGAAAACTGGGCAATTTGTATTTGACAAAGCGGCGCTGTGCCACTGAGAACGCTTCTGGGGAGGACATTACACACAGTAGACACACAGTACTCATAAATTAGCTGGAAAACCCAAACATAATGTATCCACATTATTTGCTAATGTCTCCATTGCGAATGCTCAAAGCGTCACGGTTTCATTGCGTCGAAATTAAGCCCCATCCGAGACTATGACAACTGCAATCGATTGACCAATTGGGGTCCGCAAATCACCGAATTAAAGATACGTTTCCACATTGCAAGCGGAACTAGACAAAGTCTTGGAAATGGGAATTTCTAGAGGTAACTTATTGTTCAGGGATTAGTAAGTGGGAGTACCAGCAAGACCATTTTAAGGACTAACAATTAAGTGATAAAACCATAGTTTTAAAAGAGTTAATAGAGCCATAAAAATATACTTTAAGAGTTCAGTTGCCTTATAAAAATCTGTCAGGAGATACCCCCATTATTTTCTACTAACTAATGAGTGGCCATCCCAAAAATGGAGCCACTCGATGCGATTTTTCATTTATTAATTGCTATAAACTTGATTTCCGATCCAGTTTCACTAACTACTTTCCGCAATCGTATATCAGCAATCGAATCACATGGCATTCCACCGTCACTTTGGATATTGCGCAACCCGAGTGCGATTTACAATTGAAATTAGTGCGTGCTTGACCAACGCGGCGGCTGCGTGATATTTTCGTCTATGCAGGCGACTTAAAACGCATACGCGTTTCTAAACGCTAGCAAAACGAACGAGAGCGAATGCGTTTTTAAACGCTTCAACTTGCAAGCGGCCGCAAAAACAATGAAATTAATTTAATAGCCGAACAATATTTGTTTACCAGCATTATTATTATTCAAATCTGTCCAAAGGTAATACAAAGTACCGAAAAATTAAGGTACTAAAAGGAAAACCAAAGCTGAGAAATGTTTTTGCAGACAAATTGGAAACCAGTTATTATTAGTGGAAAACCTGAAAATTCAAGTTTATCCTGCATTGGCTGCTTTTGGGGGGGCTTTGGCTGTAAATCAACCAGGTCTCCAATAGTCCAAAAAATTACATAAAACGCGCGCGCGCGCAGACAGGAAAAAAACAAAAAACAAAAAAATTGAATGTGTAAAATGCAAAGTGCAACGCGTGCTGCAAATTTAAGGCTAACTCCGTCTAATTTGTTGATATTGATATTTAGGCCCCGGATTTCGAAATGAAAAATTAAAAAACAAATTCCCATGTTAATTTGATGAAACCCTGAGACAAACTAATGACGATTGGAGCTCTCAGAATGCAAGTTCATTGATGAACAGCCAAATACAAGCGGTCCAATCAGTGTGGGCAATGAATTCCCCCCAACATCGCAGATAATCAAATTTATGTTAATCACTGATAAAACATTGAAAATGTAAAACGCCCAAGGGGCAGGCAAGTGGACCAATGGGCCGACATGAGCGACATTGATGAAATGTGGGCCTGACAGCCCAAATATGGCTTGGGGTTTGGGCCGGCCATTGGGTTGCGCAACTTAACTTGGTCAAAACTAAACTCGAACCAACATCGCTTGGCGGCAACGCTTCTTTTTGGGGGCTTTCAAATCGAAATCCGAAAATTTGTTGTTAAGGAAAACAACGCTGAAATCATTAACAGTTAACAGTCTTGGCGCGGCGGCAGCAGAAACCGCCGAAACCGAAAACCGAACCCGAAACCAGTTTAGGACAACACCAAAACGCATGCGTCTTTCTGGAATTGGGTCAGCAAGTACGGGCCGAAAAATACCAAAGCCAAAGGCAAAGGCACAGGCACCAGCACCAGCAGCAAGCGATCAAAGAGACCATTGCAGGTGTAGGACAGGTTGAATGAAAGTCAACCCAATCCGCTTAGGCATGCCCACATCCAATTTTGGTTTCGTTTGCCGCAACCGTAGCCCCTTCCCTCGCTCTTAACCAATTAAACCATAAGCGATTGCATATTAAAAATAAATAATAATAATATTCAGTCTTCAGAGAATTAAGCGTTCTGCTGGAGTTCAGTTCGCTGGTCAGTCTGTGGGTCAGCGACGAGTGAAAGTGTTTTGCAGAAATAAAGATACTACAGTCACAAAGACAACGATTTACGATATGACCATCTTGTGCATACGTCAGATGTAGTATCTCTTAGCATATCTGCCACTTTTTTCGTGTCTCTTGTTTTTCACATATTTATGCTCAACCTGATGGCTTTCTCACAAAGAGGTTAACGGAAAGAGATGTGAGGATGTGATTGTGGAATACAATTTTAGGACAAGCGGAACCAGGGGATTTTAATTATAGAAATGTGTTTTAAGACAAGTTTTTTATTCTGAATTTGTTTCTAAAACAAATTCTTATTATTTTAAAATATTTTTGGGTACCTTTGGCTATGAAAAAGTAAATGGAAAAAGGTACTTATTAAATTAGTTATATTTTATATTCATTTGACATGTTTAAAGCTACTTTTTAAGTCTAGAATATATTATTTTAATGTAGATATTCCTTTTAACTTTAAATTCGTCTAACAATTACCTTTTCTTTCTATATCACTTGTATTTCTATATTAAAATATTTAAAACTTATTTAAAATAATCTCCTAGACTTGAATTCGTGCTCGAAAAATTTCTAAAAAAAAGTGTTCATTGAAAACAGGTCGAGATTTGGTTTCACTTTCACACGACCAAACCCTCGCATTCAAATTAGGCACACTCACACGAATAAATATATAGAAAACAGCCAGAGAATCGACGGAAATCAATCAAAACCCAGTCCAGAGAAACATCTAACTGTACTCTAATCCCTCAACTCTCTAATCTCTAGTCTAATTAAAAAATCGCCACCTTGGAGAGTATGAACCCATCAATTTCACACGCTGGCGTTAAAACTCTGGGCCCGGCTAAAGCTCAGCCCAAACGCGGCTTTATTTCACGCATTTGCAATGAAAGTGAAAAGCTTATACAGATACACAGAGGAGGGGGGCGAATGCGGAAGCGGATTGTAGACGAAACTGATTTGGAAACTAATTCGAGTCAAAGATGTACTGACCGACGATAACGAATACTAAAATACGCAAAGCTGGCCAATCAGTTGCTTGCCAAATTCGTGTGGCGCATAGATAAAGACTTTAAACTTTTATTTTTCTTCTTTTTCTTTTTTTTTTTTTTTTTTGGCTGGTTTCTTTTGGCCAAAACAATGGCCGGTCGAGGGGCGGGGGAGCTTGGCAAATGAAATGAAGAAGAAAGTCAAAGAAACCGTTAAAAGTGAATTTCTTCTATGGCTGCGGTTGGCTCGCCGCTTGATTTTGTTGCTGTTGCTGTGTTGTGTTTGTTGCTTCTGCCATTGCCGACTATTATTAGTTGGCGTTTTTTTTTTTGTTGTTTCCTTTAGTTTTTTATTTATTTTATTTTGGTTTTTTTTTTCTTCTTTTTTGGCCAGCAGCAGCGCTGCCAGCTGCTCTGCCGCTGCGACGTGCGCTTTCTATTTGCGTTTTGTTTATTGTTTACCTATGATAGATGAACGTATCAGTTTCCAGGTGCTTGCTTTTGTCCCGTTTTGAGCGGTGTGTGGATGTGAGTTGGGCATAAAACCAATTTGGCGTCGAATGAATTTTTATTCGGCTTCGAAAATGAAACAGACAGAGTCTTAAACAGCCAAAATGCATAAATAACTCAATAACGACAGCTGCATACAAAATATTTAGCCTTTTCCAAGCATTTGTGGGCGCCGAAAGATGCATTTATTTTGTTTTGAATGATTGTTACGTTATGGGATTATTTAATACAAGAGATGCAAATACTTTTTGAAATTATTATATATTTAATAATTTTAGAGGAACGTTATATCAGTAAACTCTACATATGGATTTGAAAATGAATTTAAAAAGTTAGAAAATACTTAAAGGTAGTTAGAGGAAAATAGGGAGTCAGTAGAAAACTTTCTTAGAAATTTTAATATGTTTTTACTTTCGATGGAATAAAATAATTATTTATAAATGGTATTTAGATTATTATTGGGTTTATAGGTGGTTTCCAAAAGACATACAAAGTTGGTACATTATTATAGATCTTTCAAAAACTTCTTATTATTCTAGGAACTCAAACAAAATATGTAAACGAAAGTATAAGGATAGCAAGAATTTCTCCATGTGAGAAAAATGTTACGTGTCATTTTCTAAATCTTCAATTAAATGTAAAACTTATTTATATACATTTTTTGTTTTTATCTTAATCTAAATTAAGTTATTTAATCTTTAATAGAAAGTACAACTTATTGTTATACATTATACATTTTTTGTTTTTATCTTAATTTAAATAAAGTTATTTAATTTGTTGTTCAGACAACAATTTACATTTTACGGTGAAAAAAAGCTCTGTGGTAACCTTTCGGATCAGGGCCGCTGTGCTGAGTGTCAAAGGTGTGCATTAAAGTGAATTAACGAGCTCTTAACCCTTTTTTTTATACATACATCCATCCAAATATCAGACAACAACTTTATGTCAAGGCTTGAGCGCCCAACTACGACTATGTACATGTACCATCGAAGCCAATTGAATGGCCAGCAAACTGCATTCAATTTATTGCACTCGCAATGCTAAATCCATTAAATCAAAGCCACCAAATAGGCTGGCTGACTTAAGTGGCGTGCCATAAAACAATTAACTAAAAACAAATGTGAGAGAGGCCTATGCATTAATGGTGGCCTACACACACTCAAGGCGGTAAGTAAGCTATTAAATCGAAGGCGAGCGCTTGAATGGTTTCGATTTGGCCAATTGAATTTAGAAGACAATAGCCGGGATTGCCTTTTGATTTTAGCAATAGAACAATTAAGACTCCCAGAACATAACCTTCACATGTTTTTCCCCCAAGAAATATGGCTGAGGTTTGAGTAATAGCTTTGTGAATAATATAGTTTCCCGAGTTTTTTACGACCCCTTTTTAAGCTACCTTGCTCTAGGGGCGTCATTCATAGACTTAAACACCAGATGTCAGAGAGATTACAATTGTCCTATGATGTAGTTTTATTATACAAAAACGAAATAACGAAATTACTGATAGCATTTTGTTTGTTGGCTGATAAGAGAACAGCAATTGCTGTGTTTGAATAGAACACCGCGAAAAAGCCACTTGAAATCGAAGAGCCGGATATTGTGTATACGGCGCAGGTCACAGTTTGACATGCACTGCTCAAAATCAGCTGTGCTTTTTTTTTACGGGCTATAAATATTGATAAATACGGGCAATAAATCATTAAGCAAATATGTAACTATGCGAAATTACATAACGAAAGAAAGAAGCGAAAAAGTTCAGAGGAAGAAAATCATTCACAGACTTGTCAACATTGTAAAAATTAATGACAAACTGCAAGCGGACAGGCCAGAAAGAGAGCCACCGATAAAAACTTCACCTTGCAAATAGGCGAGGAAAACGCATAACATAAAAGTTCGGAAAATGGCAACAAAAAATACAAAAAAAAGACCGAAGCACAATAATAAATACTATAAACGCGGCGGCAGCTTCCGCCAACAACACACTATCGCGATTTTGCGCGAATTTTTGCTATCTGCCCCTGTGGGCGCAACAAGTTGTGTTTTCTTCGGCTTCGGCCTTTGGTTTGTTTTTTTTTCCCCCCTCTTTTTCTCTTCGGTTTCACGCTACTTGCACAAAAGCCAGCGACCAATTTCACTTTCATTTTCCTTTTGGCTTTGCAACTCTTTCAGCAACGGTGGCAAAGAAAATGCAAGAAAATGAAAGAAAAGCGGGGACTGGCAAAAGCAAAAGTCACGCAGACGCATTAGCGGCAAACACTTGGCGCATGCGCAGCAGCAGCAGCAGCAGCCAATGCACTCTTGGCCAGGTTCGGGTTCGGTCTGGCAATGAACTCACCAGCAGATCGGGATAATCCTTGCCGATGTTGAAGCTTAATCCGTGAAAGAGTCGCTGGGCCTGCAGCTGTGTCTTGGGCAGGGCTAGGCCGATATGGGGATTCCCCGCATATCCTGGACGCGAACCGACACCGGAACCGGAAACGGAGCTCGAACTGGTGCCGAAGAGCTGATACAGCAGCTTGTGCGTCTGCTGGCGACGCGTACCGCAGACAACGCGACCGGAAGTGCTCAAGCAGGCCATTTTTTATGATTAAAATTTTATATTTTGTTAGGGTTTTTATGTTGTTTAATTATTTTGTAGGTTTTCGGGTAGAGTTGGCCAGCGCTCTTTTTCACAGAATTCAAGACGAGTCACTCATTGAATAGTAAGCGGCATTATTCCTTGATTTATATTGGTTTGCTTATTATTTTCTTTTCCTTGTGAGTCGCAGGATCTGCGATTATTAAAAGCGCGGCGTTTGCGGTGTGACTTTGTGGTTACGGGGTTGTTTTCCACAGGCGATTTCGAGGCGAAGCGCGGTTTGCTTGCGTCTGGCTCCAACAGCTCCAACGAAGTGTTTTTGCCAGCCGACTTTTTTTTGAAACGATGCGCGCGTGCGCGCCGCCAGGTGTGGTAGGTATCCCCAGCCCAGGTGAGCAGCGAGCTGTGGTGGAAACGGAAAGCCGAAGTTGCAAGCCGATTCCCCACTTCCAAGTCCGAGCCGAACGCCGCTTGAACTTGACGTTGAAAGGTGGCGGGGGGGGCAATGTGTGACCCCGCGGACCTGTGGGTAACGCACACTGTCCGCTCTTTTTACTTTGCCCTTGCTCGACTCTGCTGATAAGGACGGCTCCACTCTGCTTGACAGCCACTACGTCTCGACTGCCGGTAGTGTCCTCATGTTCCAGATCCACTTAGCCACTCGAGGATGCCGCTTGCAATGCGTTTTCCGGACTCGGAAATAGTTTTTATTTAACTCGCTGAGAATTTGCACCTTTTCACTACTTTATTTTGACGTAACAGTGCAGAACAGCTGGTTACCAGCTGTTGACCGCTCTCACGAATAATATCGGCTGCAACGTGCTCGGTGACGTAAGGTGGCTGGCACGCTTCGTAACGTTAATGGTAAGGTTCGTAACGAAGCGGTGGATTTGAATTTAAATAATAAGTAATTGCATTTTTCAAATTAGGAATTTATAGTTTTATTCTTATAAAAATATGGCTTCCAATCTTAAATTGAAAATAAATGTAAACTGCCATTTCAATTCAAATAAAATATTTTAATTATAAGGCTTACGTTTTTTTACGTTATTAAGTTCCCAGATATCGATATCATTGCAGCTGATTTTTGCCCATCCCTAATCACGTTTACGTAAATCTAAATCCAACACAATTGGCCGTAAAATGTCGAAAAATTTGTTTTTATCAATAACAAATTTTATTAGGAACGTGGAGCGCCTGTTCCTGCCACATGGAGGACATCCGCCAGGTGGGTGTTTGTATTTTTCAACTGACTTTCATGTTATTAAGTACATTATTTATGCAGCGCTGGCTTTGGCCGGTTTCCAGCACGAGCACAGCGGCATCTCCGGCCAAAAATCTTCCCAGGAATTCAGCCTTAAGCAGCTAATTGGCGATGGCATATTCTGGGCCGTGCCCAAGCACAGGAGATCCGTGGAGAAGCGACTGAAGCGGAAGTTTGGATATCCTGAACACGTTTGGAAGCCTTTAAGAGAGAAGAGGAACATCCGCTCGTGCCTGCAGTGTGGACATGACCACGAACTCGGAGTGCTGTGTCGTAGGTTCCTCGTTAAATGCGTATTAAAGTGAGATATTAATGAATATTCCTCCTACAGCCTTCTGCTACCAGAAAGTCCTGAAGGAAACGGAGCTTATGCAGGAGAAAATCCAGGAGAATCTGGGCCTAGATCCCGTAGACAAGGAAGTAATCGTTTTGTACGAAGGAGAGAAAGCCGAACAGTCCGCCGAGGAGCTGAAGGGCAAGCGCATTGTGGAGATGAAGAAGCCTCGTCCCATGTGGTTCACCAAGAATCTGCTACAGAAATCCACGCAGCAGCTGTCCGAAACCAAGGAGGTTAAACCCTCTGACTTGGCCTAGGCCCCTAGCTGTAATTGTGCATTAAAACTACCATTTTGTTATCAACATGCCACTTTTTTACTATCTGTGAATTGCAAGGACTTGGACTGCTTCAGGAATCCATTGTTAAAGTCCTGGGCACTCATGGTTTTTCTACCTTCAACGCGTAATTGCAGCACTTCCAGCTGACTCCCCTGAGCGCAACCGATCAAGAGGGATTTCTGCTTGCGTTGGAAGCTAAAATGGCCGGGTTGTAGGATGGACAAGGGGACTTCAGGTAGCCGGATTTCCAGGAGCTGCACTTGCTTGTCCAGAAAGCTTGTGGTAAGGGGTTTGTAACCATACAGAGCTCTGTGCCGGAGGTATATATCAGAGGCAGAGAGCTCTGTCCAGTTTATCTCTGTGATTTTTGCTGTTATTTTGGGAGCTATGGGAAAGTATGTTTAAAACAGGATCTATTTAATCTTGTGGGCTACTCTACCATAACTGGCAGCTGTGTTATCCTGGGGCCTAGCTTCCTTTAGCCTTTTAGCCAAGTTGTTGACAGTTTCCACAAGCAAATCAGCTCCTAACAAGGCCAAAGAAGCATGCAATTCCGGCATGAAAACGTCAGGTTTGATGGCCACTTCCTGCTGAGCTAACACCTGAAATATACTCATTAAATAAATAATCAAAACATAATTTAACTATTAACTTACCGCACCAATATCAAAGCGATGTGGTTCGATTTTCATGATGGAAACTCCGGTGCTGGCATCACCCTTCATGATAGCATAGATAATGGGAGCAGCTCCTCGCCATCGGGGCAAGAGACTGGCATGCACGTTGATCATTCCCGCCGGAAATCCATTAATAATTTTAGCAGGTATCAGGTGACCAAAGGAGACCACAACTCCCAGATCGTAGTTGGAACATACAGAGGCATCGATGGGCCATCTCTGAAGCGGCAATTTCTCCCGCTCTGCATAGCTCCTCACACAGTTGGCAGGACTCTTGAAGGAGGTCACCACACCCAGTCGGTCACTAGGCCAAAGAATATTTCATAATCTTTTAAAAATCTCATGTTTTACCACTAATCTCACCTGCAGTTTTTATGGAGCGCCTGCAGGCTGGGCAGGGAAAAGTTGTCGGTGCCAAAGAAGAGAATTTTGGGTGGGTGGCAGGTGGCATTGCAACGCTTTATAATGGGGCAGACACTCTGCCATACTTTTCTCTTATATTTGTAGAAATTTACTAAATTTTTGCCGTACAACATTGGGAAATGTGTTGGATAATAAGCCGCGTAAACAAAACCAGCTGTTCGTTGAAACAAACTGGTCCCATGGCGCAACTACGTAACGATAAGCGGTAGTAACGTAAGAAAAGAGTACTAACGGTAACGTAACTTTTGGATAATGAATAATGAAGAAAGTTAAATGACAGTGAAATTCTGTTATGTAAATTATTTAAAGGAAGTATATTTAAGTTTAATTTTTTTAATAAATTTTATATTTTCGAATGCCTTGAAAATACTGCTCGTCACACAAAGACGTAACACTATCGTCACGAATGTTAGTATTTTTTGGGAGTTCCACGCACGGTCACACGAATGAGAACGCAACAAAAAAGAAATCAAACGAAATTTACGAAAAAACATTTACTTTTGACTTCAACCAAGAGTAGAATTTGGAGGCAAAGGTCCTGCCCACGCAGGTGACTCGCAATGGAGGCAACCGCTGCTAAGACCACGGCCCCGGCCAGTTCCGTATCCACAAATTCCAATGCATCCAGCGACAAGATGAACTACGCACTGCAAGTGGCCCTGCAGACAATAAAGGAGCGTTGCATTCAGCTGCAGCGCCGCGTGGCCGGCATGGAGGAGGAGAACCAGCGCCTGCGGGAAGCCTCCGCCATGCCTCCTCCTCCTCCTGCCGGGAATGGAGTAGCAGGCGCCGGCGAAGTCCTCTCGCTGCGCGCACAGGTGTCCGAACTGCAGCGACAGAAAGAACAGCTGGAGGAGCACATCGGCATGGTCTCGAACGAAAACCGACGCCTCTGGTCGCGCCTCTCACAGATCTCCAAGGACCAGCAGCAGCAGCTGGCCCAGCAGGTGCCCAGCTCCCCCGACTCGCGTGCCAACCTGAGCCAGAACCTAGTGCGCTCCAAGACCTTCACACAGCATTCGCCCAATCCGCACCTGCGCCACAAGATGCTATCCGATGGACTGAGGGACCTGAGCCTGGAGGAGATAGCCCTGGACGACTTTGGGGCCGGCGACAGTGAGCTGGCCTATCCCTACAACCTGCAGGTGGAGGAGGCGGCCACGGAGCCGGATGCCAATGTGGATGCCAAACGCTGCATGGACGGGCTGCAGGAGATGCGGCGCGAGGCAATGAAGCAGCAGCAGGAGCTGAGCTCGGCGCTCACATTGCTGGAGAACCGCATTGGTAAGGGGATCTTCTTGTCTGGTATTCATAGTAGCTCATTCATAGTAACCACTTTCCTACGCCCGAACAGCGCTGCAGCCCTGCCCAGATTGCGCCCAGAAGTCGGCTAAGAAGCCGGAGATGGCCGACAAGAGTCTCGAGACGGATGAGAGCCTCAGCAGCGAACTCAAGCAGTATCCGATCGAGCACAAAGGACACAATGGCACGCCGCCCAGCCAGCGCATCAACATCATTCAGGAGAAGATAAAGGCGGATGCAGCCGATGCCATGGAGAAGACCTGCCCCATGTGCGGCAAGGTGTACAACAGCCAGGTGACCTTCAATGCCTTCCGCGAGCACGTCGAGATGCACTTCATCGACGACGCCCTCGATGTGGACGTGGAGAGCAGCGTGGAGCGGCAGTTCGAGTTCGTGTCGCACACAGTGGGCGACTTTTGACCCAGCCGGCGCATCTACTTTGCCACCGAACTCTGACACTCTCTCCGTTCTCTGTACTAAAACCAAAGCTGTCCGCGAAGCTTGCGACAGCCACTGGCTGCAGTTTGACTGCCCAGATTAGCGTGCTTGTTACGTTTCTATTGATTAGGCATGTAAGCGTACATTATATCAAAAATCGGTTACATTATTCTACTTTTAGTATACGTAAACCATGAGTGTGCATGAATACTTAGCTCTTAGTGACAGAATACGAAATACAGTTTAAATGAAAAGTGTTAGGCCACTTTCTTCGGGTGATGGAAAAGTGAAACCTCGGCCAGCCCAGCATAATTGTTTGTCAGAGATCAATGGCGACCAATGATGTTAGCACCGCTTGTGTCCATTGTCGGTCTAATTGGATCCTCTTATCTGTGAGTCAGCCAACTCACGCTGGGAATTATGGAACGTTCGACAAAGAAGTTTGCGGTGAAAACGTAGTGTGCTGTAACTGGTCAGAGTATTTCCCAGCGGTTTTGGAAGTGACGTAGCGAAACCTGTCCGGCAGCTTCTGCCAAATCTGGATAATTCAATCGTTTGAATTCAAAATATTGGCCAAACGTTTGGTCATTAGATTGCCAATGATAACAATTCAAATGCAAAATTGGTAGGCTTCCCAGCTACTTTCTTTGAATTCATTTGGAAGATGTCACAGCGGGCTTTAGGCTTGTTATAGAAATTAATAGTTATTAGGGATGTATAACGAGATGAAATATCCAATACGATATAATGATAAAACTATCTCGCTCCGTATCACTTCGAAAATATCGTAGATACCGCCATTAGAAAAATGGAAAAGAAATCTTTTAACATTAAAATATCGATATAATCGAAAAAATATTAACAAATATTCTTTTTGTTGTTTGTGGCTAAAGTCGAGAATTTGATTTCTTACTAAATCGAAGCCGACTTGACCTCCAGTCTGAAGAACTTTGCAAATTCTTATCAGGTATATGTAACTGCTAACAAACATTTTAAATATTTGTAAATATATTTATTTAATACCGATTATATTTGTCGAATTAATACCGATTAAAGACATTTTGTGCCATCCCTAACTAATTATTAAAGGAAAAGGAAAGTTGTTTGAAATAATAAAACTATCCAAAACGTAAAGATCTTTGTTTCTTTTTCAAAAACCTTTTGTAATAAATATAAAAA
This sequence comes from Drosophila orosa, assembly GCA_018904745.1. NCBI lineage: Eukaryota > Metazoa > Arthropoda > Insecta > Diptera > Drosophilidae > Drosophila > Drosophila orosa. The sequence goes on from JAEIIH010014793.1 coordinate 15,680, forward strand.
GCTGAATGTCGAAATTTCATATTATGTAAATACAAATACCATGCAAAATCCTCTTGTTTTACATTTTTATATAAACTGATGTTTCCAATATAATAATGTTAATTAACATACTTAATTTACAACTTCAACACAGTTTTATTTAAGAAATAGCTAATGTAATACTGTTTTTTTATACAGAAAATAAGCCAATTATATTAAATTAAATGTCATAATTGAGTTATCCAAAATTTGTATTATTAAGGTTGTAAAAGTCAACCAGATCCTATTTTTCTTAAGTACCAAACAAGTTGTACTTTAAAAGTATTAGTTCCATTCACCGATTAAAACCCCAAAAGAATGTGTAAGAGTTCAGCAAACTTTGTTAGATCTTTTCCGCATTTCCACACCGTTTATATTTATATGGTTTTCCTCGACACATTGCGCAGCCACACCAACAGTTAGATCCATCATTTATCATTTCGAAAACAAACAGCTGCAATTAGAGCACCACACTTGCTGCTGCTGCTGCTGCTGTTTCCACTGGCGGTGCTACTGTTGGGCGCTAATAACGCCCCACTTACGCCTCGAATTTAGATCCGATCCGATCGGATACGATTCCACTCCAATTCCAATTCCAATTCCACATCCACTTCCAATGGCAACTCCCCAGACGCTGAGCCGACGCTCCACTATAACCCCGCTATAAAAGTTATCGTCCAATTTGTGGGCCGTTTCAGTTGTTCGACGTTCGCAGCAGCAGCAGCAGTAACTCTGCCACCGTTAGCACATCTCCCTCGCATTCGCATCATATCGCATCGCATCGAATCGAATCGAGATAGATTATGTAAAATTATCAAACGACTCGAGACAAAAGACAAAGACACACGCGCTTGCTAGAATCAATTAAATATATAAAACCATAATCAGAACAATCACATCGGATCACAGATCTGCAACAATGCAGCCGAGTGCATTTCACAAGCTTTTACTACTGCTGCCGCTTGCCTATCAGCATACATCAAATGGTAATTGGAAGCCCAGAGCGCATTCCCACTGGGAACTGCATACCAGGAACAGAGTGTGTGTGTGAGAAGGGAACTAATAAAGCCCAAAATTATTGCCTCAGTTACTTAATAGTTAACACCCAGCGGGTCTGAACTCTTTCTCCCATATTCATCGGTCCCCCATAATTAATCATTCTGCCATACCTTGTTTGGCCCCGCCACTAATGGGAGAGTCGTCGTCCGTCGATGATCGAAACAGAAGTGAATTTATTCACGGTCTTGGCTAATAGGATTATCGGACGACCAGCTTAGCTTAGCGTGGCTGAAAGAAAGTGAAAACGATTTCAGGCTTTGTTTTTGATACAATTTTGAACTTGCAGATGCCGAGACCAAGGTGACACATTGGAATTACGAGCTGCATGGCGAGAATTGGGGCAGCACATGTGCCTCGGGAGTGCGGCAGTCGCCTATTCAGCTGGCGGTGCAAAAAGTGAGTTCTATATACGAAATGGGGCTGAAAGGTTCTAAAATTAAAGACGAAACCGGGAATTTAGAGGAAAATGTAATGTTAATTTCCATAGTTAAAAGAAAACAATTAAATTAATGTGTATTAATTATGCGAGCAAAAAATATTCAGACCTAATTGGTATGCGCATTTATTAAGGCCTTGTCTTGTATTGTGTTTATCAAAATCGGTTAGGCATTCATTAGTCTAAAAATGTCTTGAAATCTCCCCACACATTTTAATCACAACAAATTCTTTTTCCTAGAATTTTTCCATAGTAAATATTTTAAGAAAAGTAAACATTTTAAAGCTTATTAGTGATAACATTTAACTAAAGGGAAATTTAAAACGTTCCCTATTTAAGGCCCTTTTAATGATGATGTAAGTTTAAAAAGTGGAATATGTAATTGGATTACAGCATTGTGATACCCAACTTCGACGTTCGTTGGTTACCATCGAAACCGTTGACAGCTAATTTGATAAGCGAAAACCAAGTTGTAGGACAAATTGCTCTCGCAATGAATGCCTATTTTACGCCACTTTTCACATTACAAGGGGTAATGATTGTAGTAGAAATGATGGTAAAATGAAAGAGCTGGGCAATTTATTTCAATAACTTTTGCTTTCTGACAGTCGCTCATCGTGCCATTGCCCCGCATCTACTTTGGAAATTATGACGTAAAGCTACGGGCACCGCTTACCCTGGAGAATAATGGACATTCAGGTGGGTCAGGATTGGCTTTTATATAATATCGAATATGTGGAAAAACGTTAATTGCAGCTCACATGGATATACCAGCCACGACTAACGGCCAGAGGCCGTTCATTACGGGAGGCCTGCTGAAGGGTCGCTATGTGGCCGAAGGCTTCCACTTCCATTGGGGATCCCCGACCCAGCGAGGATCTGAGCACTCGATCAACAAGCAGCGCTTCGATATGGAGCTGCACGTCGTCCATCGGAATGTCAAATACTCGAATGTCAGTGAAGCCGTCAAGCACAAAGATGGTCTGGCTGTTCTCGGAGTAATGTTTAAAATTGTCAAGGTAAGCGGGCTAAATCTTAGAGCTTTAACAGTAAAAAACCAACACCAGAGACATTTTTTAAAAATTATATCCAAAGCTTTTCCCTTGTAACACATTTCTAATCTAACTTGACGTGATATAGCCGTTGAAAACGCCAGAAATTAAAATGTAACATAATCTTTCAAGGCAAAACAAAGTACGTGTCATTAAACTGAAAGTGTGTTTATTTTGATGTGTGCATTTTTATGAATGAAATAGTGTATATATTGTGTGAATCAATAGTATAGGTGATGTGAGTAGTTAGCTTTTATAATAAAGGTTATTACGAGACATACAAAAGGTTGCCAAATAGCTATCCCTTCTGTTCCTGCTCTGTAAAAATTATAACACTTTTAAGACTCTTTACATTGTTTTATAAATCTATTCAAAAATATACTAATAAATATCAATTTACATTCCCCAACAGAATCCCAATCGCATCTTTCCCGGTCTAAACAAAGTCCTTGCCGAGGTGCCAAAAATCGTCAATTACAAGGAGAAAGCTAATATTACTGGCAGCTTGAGCTTGGGTCAAATGCTGGGCGACTTGAATACCCGTAACTTCTTCACCTATCGGGGATCACTGACAACGCCGGAGTGCCAGGAGGCAGTCACCTGGACCGTATTCTCGCATATCCTGCCCTTATCCTACTCATTGGTTTCGAGATTCTGGCGATTGCGCGACTCTGATGGCCAGAGAATGATCAACAATTACAGGTTTACCCAGCCCAAAAATGGTCGACCGGTTTTCTATAGAACCAGCAAGGATCTGAGTGGGGCTTTCCTTGGAAAGTGATAAAAATAATTATTTTGTTATGAACCCGTAAATTATTTATTTATTTTACTTAGGCTAACTGTTTTTGTTAAATAAAATGTGTTTATTTATTGTTTTAAACAAATTTAAAAGATATTGGTTTTGAGGTTCTGGCGATTGCGCGACTCTGAGGGCCAGAGAACGATCAACAACTACAGGTTTACCCAGCCGGTTTTCTATAGAACCAGCAAGGATCTGAGTGGGACTTACCTTGGAAAGTGATGAAATTATTTAGTTTGTTATTATTTTATTATTTTATTTAGGCTAACTGTTTTTGTTAAATAAAATGTGTTTATTTAATGTTAAAAAAAAATTGTAAAAGATATTCCCTTGGTAACTTTTTAAAAAGATATTCGTTGCCTAATATGTTACTGTTTGTATTTAATGTATGCTTAATGTTGGAGAATTGTGCAACAGAGCAGAGACATTAAATTCGGTGGAATAAGTCGGTTGCACCTGTTCTTTTTGTTGCAACAGCTGTTCAATTTTGAATTAGAATATTGGTACGGGGAGGGAAGAATATTTCTTAATGAATGAAACAGAATATTTATTGTTCAAGTCTGTGGAAATCTTTAAGCATAGTTCTTATAGTTTTAACCTAGTAACTGAGCGTTGCAACCCAAAGAAATTGTTTGACAAGTTTTTTTTTTGTTTATTATTGGCATCTAAATAATAATCATCATCTTTAATTTGTATAAAAATTCCTTAAAATAAGCCTTGAGATTTTAAATTGAAATTGATTTCCTT
>JAEIIH010014799.1:0-10309 GCA_018904745.1 Drosophila orosa
AAGGTCATTATGCTTTCTTTATATATTTATTACACTGAATATCATCATAAAAGTTAATTGTTAGGTGATAGATGTTTAAATATTCAAACAAGGTTGTGAATTTTAAATTTGACAAGGAACTGAGATTATTACGGAAACTATGATGGACTTATCAAAGAAATTAATTGATTGATTAAATTAAAATATTGCTTTATTTATTAACTTACATTTCGGGAAATTAATTCATTGTTCATTAATTTAAAGCAAACCCGCTCCTTGTGACCTTCAAAAATATTTAAAGCTTCAAAATCATGTATACAAATTTGTTAAAGAACAATACCTAATCACTCTTATGACTATTCTAAATATGAACCACTTTCTGGGCATTTATATGTTTTTATATATATAAAGAGGTATTGTCATAATATCTCCCCCGCTATCAAGCCGGCTGCGAATATATTTATTGTTTTCCGCTCACTACCTGAATACGAATTAGCATCGGAACCATAACCATCCCCGTCCAATCCCCGATCCCCCATCCAGCATTAATGCGAAATATACGAAAGTAATGTCTTGAGCAGTCGCCGGATCGTGCTCCATAAATCATGCCAAAACCGAGTTCGGGCGCATAGAAAGTCAAAGTAAGCTGGCATCACTTAAAGTCATTCAGGCATTTATTTATGTCAAAACATTGTCCGCTTAGCTGCAGGACTCCGATGAGAAGGAACCCGAACGCCGAGGGGTCAGTTGGCCAGTCGAATGTATAACTCAATTATAGGCGGCTGTGTGCTCACCTCGCCACGGGGCGTCGGGCATTAGACACTCCTCCTCCGAAGCCTCTGCTCATCCGATTTTGCTTGAGGATCAGACAATGCTCCTGCGGCGATCGGGGTCATTGCGGTTTCACTTCGGACTCGGGACTGTCTTTTCGATTCTGCAGGACGAGATAACAATATCTAGGAGTCTAGGACTAGATGTCATTAGAAGCCCGCCAGCAATACTCAATGAAACAGCCCCCTGCCACGGTCTTGTCTCTATCATCTGGATGGGGAATCGGGATTGGGATTGGGATCAGGGCTGAGGCAGAGACGGAGACAAAGATTCCTGTGTGGCCCGCAATCGGATCGCTCAGCTCTGCTCAGCTTGGCTCAGCTTTGCCCACGATCGACCTCCAAGGGCACTGGACATGATTCTGTTTAACGAGAACAATGTTTCTGGCAATTCCTGCCGCGGCCACCTCGTAGTTGGCTTCGTTGGCGATCGCCTTTATTCGCGGCCTCTGGGCGAGATCGGGGGCCAAGGCAACCGGATGACGGGGTAACAACTACACGACGGCAGCGGATCGTGCAAAAGTACAGCGACGGGATGGCAGGTGGCGCCGGCGCCGATTTGAATTTGAATATGAGAAGGAACTGCGAGAGGATTGGGGATCAGTATTGCCTCCATCCACGCAGACAAGTTTTTTATTAAAGATCTTTTAATGTATGTATACGTATGTAGTCATAACACTTTGGAAACAAAAAGAGGTTCTTATTTGTAGAAATCGGAAAGCAATACTGCCATAAAAACGTACAAATCAAATTAAGCATTAAACAAGTGCTCGATATGAAAATTTATAAATAAGAAAGGAAGCGAATTAAAGAAGCTAACGAATATAATTCTTTTAATTGAATTCGAATCGGATAACGATCATTGCTTTGCCAAAAAGGGTGTTAATTCAATTCAAAGTTTGTTATGTGTTAATTTTTCTTAGATTCATAAATCCGTATATTACGTAGATCAATTTTAAAAATTAAAATGCTAAAAAATCATTAATTATTTATCAAAAAGACTACTGAAAGAAGAAGGTGCAATTAAAGAGTTCCACTCTTAAAAAGGATTATTTTACATTTCCTGTATAAATAAAAGTTGACGTCTATCTGTAAATATTACTATGTATACACACTTTCTTGAATGGCTATATAAATGTCAATCCAGGAAGGTAAAGATTAACAGCAGGCGTTTGCAGCGGCACGCCCCTGAAATGAGCACAGTGGCAAAGTTAATATGTAATCCCCGACACGTGGAGTAAATTATGTTCCTTGAAGGGCTGCCATTAGGACGAGTGCGTCTTGGACACTCCCCGCAATCAATGGATCTGTATCCCCGTCGAATGGTTTTTTGGGGTTGAAAAGTGTGTGGCGTTAACGTGAAATAACTGATGTAGCAGTTAATCTAACCTTTTATTAGCTACTTTGTATTATTTCGAAACTATTAATTAAAGAAACTTCTAGTTATTTGATACTATCCTTGCTGATTAAATATAAAAGCTACTTACTTCTGTCCCTCAATGAATTCAATAATCATTTAAAAAAATCTCAAATACTCTTAAGTGCTGTGTATGGACTTAGAGGATCGGTGCTCTTATCTCATTCCCACGTTTGTACCATCTCCTGGTAGCCATTGTCGCCGCTGACCCATAACCCATAAATAGTTTTATGTAACCTACATTTTTAAGAGGCATGACGAAATCTAAACGCTTGGAACGGAGATTCATTGTGAAACTGGCGCCATTCAATGTGATTTCTCCTCGCTGTCCTCCGGTTTTCCGCCCGATAATTGTTTCTTATCGGCGAGACAGTTGTGAATGACAATTTTTTGGACAATAGCTCGGCTGTGGGTCGTCGTGGCCAGCGGGGGAGATCTTGCGCTGCCCAGAGAGGAGTATCTTTCCTATATATGGTTATAATTGCCGGGCGGGACGGGATTACACGACGACAGGTCGACCTGTCTCCTGCCTGCTCTTGGCCAGGCCCTTTCCCTGCGTATCGGTATCTGTTACACGGGGTAATGATCGTAATGTCGCACAAGTACGAGTATCTTTCGGATGCAACGAACTACCTGCTTGGAGCAGGAGACACACAGCACAGCGCAGAAATGAAAAAAAACAGGCTAGTTAATCTGTGCCGTCCTCGATAACGTTTTAGTGCTCAATTTTGATTCTACGCCCTTTGTGGTTTGGGTCTTTACAACTGTTTATGCCTTTTATGATTTTGTCGTGGCCGTTTGTGTTTCTGTTTCTGTTTCTGCTTCAGTTTCAGCTTCAGCCTGGGCTTGGTCGTCGTTCTGGGCCGGTTGCCTTACCCAAAAGGAAACCGGCAAGGCTTGTCCCTTGTCTTTGCCAGTTATTGCTGTAATTTAATATCCTAGCCGGCACCGGAGTTCCTTTTAATCATGACAGGCGACCGACTTACTCGGGACACACTGGTTATCGTCGAATGCTATTGGCGATGTTTCACACTTTGCCCTTGGGCCCTGCTTGTTGCCTTTTGGCCAAAGCCGAGTCCCAGTTCGAGTCCCAGCCCGAGTCCCAGTTCGTGTGCGCGGCCATTAAGGTTTGCTCTCGGTCTCTGATTTCCCAAATGTCCGATCCGATCCGATCCGAGCCGATTCGATCCGAAAACCTTACCATTTCGGCGCTCATTTAAATATTTTATCATCGCCGCGCTGGCCAGACACTAAAGAGATTTTTATATCTTTTCGGTTCGCTACGTTTTTATCACTCGAATGAACAAAAACATTTGTTACCAATCAGAGTTCTTAATTTTATGGCCTGTGTTTGCGACAAAAGTGCCGCTTCTTCGGACTTCGCCCTGGCCTGTGTGGACTGGGATCGTTTGTCGGCTTTGTCGCGGAAATTAGCCGCGTATTCCCTGGCAGAGAGAGAGAGCCTGGCAAGGCCTCGCCTGTGCCCGGTATCTTAATTGGCTTTGATGCTGCGATGGCTTTTCATAAACGTCAGGCGGGACATCTCTCTGTCCGCACTCGCATTAAGAACTGGTAACTGGTATCTCTGGGCAGGGGAAAACAAACAAACACATGTGCTCAGCAGATAGCTAAATTATTTTAAAGCTCATTTACTTATGTACATCCAGCGACAAGGACTCGGGTTACGCCAGCTCTTCTTCTGAGTGGTTTTGGTTCAGGCTCCTCTTACCGCTGGCCATTTTTTCAGGGAATTATATGCCTGAGGAGAGAAATCAATGAGTAATAAATTATTATATAAATAAATATTAAATTAAGATGCTTGATGGGAGCAACAAACAAGCTTATTAAAGCCTTGATCAGTGAGCAGCAAACTACAGAAAAATATATTTAAAACTATATTTAACTTATTATTGGATTAAGATCAGACCTATTTCCTTGCTAATCTTTAAAAGTCAAAAGACACCCTTCAATAATGATTAATAAACTATTTTTGAATACCCAACTTCAGGATGACTCCCTTTAAAACGGATGTCCAGGTACCTTTAATTCGACAAGCTGGCTCACAACAAATGAATACAAACATTTCAATTTTTTATGAGGCACTTTATGGCTATTCTTTGGGAACTAAATAGATGCAAGCCTGCACAAAGAGAAATTGCAACAATTGACAAATTGCGGCATATAAATTTTCCCCACCGAAGCGGCGAACTGTCAACTGTCCCTCGCCTGTCCAGGTCCCAGGTCCCAGGTCCAGTTGCAGCCGCAGTCCTTGTCCCTTTTGGATAATATGTAGAGCGTTGCCTTTGTCTTTGAAATTATGTTAACTAGCCGAAGAATCGATCGTGCGGGGACGAGGGGCATAATTTATTCATACGTCAAGCGGGGCATTTAAATGCGAGCATTCCCGAAAGGTCCCACAGCATGCTACACCAGAGGTCAGGATGATAGAAAAGGGAAAGAAGGAGTATTTAGTATCTACAATTCAAAGAAATATTTATGTTTTAGTAGCATTTTGTTAAATAAAAATGTTGAAGATTAAATAATAAATAAATTACTGATTTCCCAACAAGTTATGTTTGAAAATTTGAATAAATACGATTCACAAACTTATTTAAAAGATTTCAGATATTTTTTCCTGTACTGTAGCTACCTTAAGAGTTATTCTTCCGACCTCGACTGTTTATAAACTTATGGCCAGTGCAATGTCAAATGGTAAATGCTATATAGCTAATGGCGGAATGAGTGGCTTTTCGGTGGAGGGAAACGCAAATAAAACGCAGCATATTGGGAAAATTTCACGGTCTTTTGCCCGCCAGCTAAACCAACTGGACAACTGGTCAACGGTCGCTGGCCAAGGGCTAATTTATAGAGCGATTCGGTGGGTGTTTGTCCGTTTGTTTGCTCACTTCCCGTGCCCGTATCGTATCCGTACCCTCTCGCACGGTTTTATTTCATTTCAGATTCAATTTATGGCGGGGGAGTGCTCAGGCTGTGGCTGTGACTGTGACTGGGGATGTGGATGTGGAGTGGACTTGACCAGGTAAATTGAAAAATGGACATTTGTACGCGTAGTTTGATACCCATTTTGGAGAGCAGGAGCACTGGACAGGGGCTATCTATAAGGACGGCGAATGATCAGGGTCGACTTCTCGGCTTAGATAAGCTGCTGCTTTCTGCTGTTTCAGTTTTATGCCCATTCTCACTCCGATACCCATTCCCAATCCCCTTGCCTCCTGTCCTCCTTTCCTCCTGATATCTCGACAGTGACAGACGGCAGGCAGAGGAGGGGTTAAAGTTAGACTCAGGATGCTCATATTCAGGGGTTGATTCTGCCGGGAGACTCCGTTTTCTGCTGGTTTTTCGACATGCAGATGTGACGGGCGCGGATTTGTTTCGTGTGTCCTTGCGACAACTTGATTTTTTGTCAACGCGATGCGCTTTTCGGGTAAATCCGAAATCCTTTTAGTCCTGATGGGTTCGCGAGTGCATTTGACACTTTGTACTTGATGGATTACGTTAATTATTGATTAAATGGGCTTGTACTTGTCAGCCCAAAAGTAAAATCCATTATGTATTTGAATACGGCGAAGGCTCGGCCGCAGACTCCGCGACAAAATTAGATTTAAATTTTTTTCGGGAATTTATAATTTGACATGAACGGGGCGCGCGTTTGATGGATGCTCCTGGATGGGTACACCTTATAAAGAAATGCGTATATATATATAATTGTATGTAGTTGCCGCCGAAGAGGGTCTCTCGTTGGGATACTTGCCGCGGTGACATTCCGCTGCTGCTGCGGCTGCTGCTGCTGCTGCTGTCGCCTCCAAGCGCCATTGACCAGGGGTACAGATGCTGAGGCGCACACAGAGAGTTACACTGGAGAAAATAGGTACCTGTAAAAAAAGGAATATATATATTGTAGCTAAGGAAAATATTCTTATGAATTTAGGAATGAATTAAAGTATTTTACAGGCTTTCTTCTGACAGACACAATTATTTAAAGTATTATACATTATTTTTGTGAGCTTCTGCTTGAGTGGAAAACATTAATTTGTAATTTCTCCATAAAATTAAACTGTGAAATATATATTAATTATTATATATTATATAAATTTCGTATATATCCGTGCTCAAAGCATGTCTTCTCTATAGAACCAACCTTAAAGTACCTCATATGAACCTTTTTATGTATCTCCCCGATTTTTCTCTCCCTGCAGATACTCTGTAAATGGGATGCATCCGAATACATGTCGCAGTCCCCAGGTTTCAGTCCCGATTCCCAATCCAATCCTCACCCAAATCGAAGGTCCGGTGACGCGCTGGACACGCACTAAAGAGCCCGATGCTGCGGTGCTGCTGCTGTGGCGGCGATTCATTCAGATTGAGGAGATAACGCAGCGCTGGCTCGCGGCGTTTTTCTTTGGGAGATGCCGCGTCGTTATTTTTCGGTTGTCGCTGCTCCATCTGCTCTGATTAATTCCCTGTGATGAAAGGCCGCTCCGCTGCTGCTCCGCTGCGGCTCTCCTCCACTTGATGCTGCTGCGCGTATTTGTTGTAAAGCCTCATTTCCTCGATCCGAGGAACTTTGATTTATCGGCAGCATTCCGATTCCGACAGCGTCGCCATTTTGTGGCGACTATATACTAGTACGGTTTAGGTGCAAGTTTGCCAAGTTGCATTGCGAGCTTTTCGGCAGCTTTTTCGGGGACTTCGGGAGCTTCGGTACGCTCCGATAGTTCGAATTTTCCAACTGCAAGGCGGTTCGGGAAATTTCCGACTTCGAGAAGCGCGCAGTCTCTGCCTCTAAGGCGGAAAATTCGTCAATTTATGCACAGCTGTGGCGGCTAATCAGCTGAAAATTCCCAGCCAACTGCGAGAAATTTCCCTTTATTTCCCCCGCCTGCACTCTGCAAAAGTCCCAAGCGCTTCCGTTATTTAGGCACCGCCCGTTAAAAAATGGCTGCGCATTTATCTGCGGCCTGCGCGAAGCGAGAGCGAGCGAGACAGCCACAGTGATGGCTGAGAGTGAGCCATCTCGCTTCCTCTTGTTCTTCCGTTCCCCTTTGGCTAATACATATGCACCGCTCTCATGCACACACACTTTCGTTTCTTTTCGTTTCTTCGCGCTGGTAATCCGTGCAAAACTTTAATTGGTGTTCCGCACTCCTAATGGATCCTGCGAGTGTGTTTCAGACCCCGCAAAACCGAATCGAAAACAGAAAGAGACATTTGTATACACTCGAAATCGCTGGAAACACATGTAACTGTAACAGTAACTGTAGCTGTAGCTGTGCGGCGGTGTAACTTTGAGTGTGTGTGTGCACGTAACCGGGGGTTAAGTGTTTGGATCCAGGCGCTAATATTGATCTGCGAAATGTGTCAGTTTGCTTTTTGGGGATTTATGATATTTTTGTTACATCAGATTTGTGGTTTTGAATTTTATTTAACCTAGGATGTCCTGGAGTCGTCCTTTTTGTGGAGAACTTTTGCAGCGAGATAAACCCTATTAAAAGCAATGTAGTTTCTCGATGGCGAGTTACAATTTATCGAATGGAAAATCTTTCAAGGGCCATGGCTAATTCTTAATTAGAGAAACAAGTTACTTCACAAATACTGCACAACCTATCTATTATATTAAATTTAACTATACAGTATATATCATGCTGCTTTCTTTTTTAATGCTAGATATTATTTATTTTCACAATCGATAATAAAAACACCTTAGTCGAGCCAGGTAAACCATTAGTTATAAAAAATAGTTTAATATATTAAAGAAATTGCTGATTTAGTCCAAGCTCTGCTTTTGTGTTGTAAAATTATAATATTAGTCACTTATTAAAATGTTACTACATCTTTACTTTAATGGAATAATTATTCTAAGTCTCATTATTATTAATATTGCTACCTTAAATATGTGTAGATAAAACAGAGCCCTATTTTATAGTCTTTCATACGTGAAAGGTAATTTTTCCTACTTCTAAAAAAAATCACTTAAACTTATAAGTACAGAAAATACTTTTAAATGTCTAACTTTGATAAGGGATGATCTCCTCCCAGCTTATTTTACCAACACCACAAACTCATCTTCTTCTTACGACCTAAATTATTTGGGAATGAAAATTGACTTGTTCGGAGCACATCCTAAAATTAGAATCTAATTGTTTCATTTCGAAGCGAAACAAATTGTTTGTGTCGCGCCATCGGATGTTGGATAATTCATTTTTATTAAGAAGAGCTGTCACTTAAAGAGGACGAGAGTCTTATCCAAACGCACTGATATGTACGTATGTACGTATATTCCAGCGGGGGAAGATAAATTTGTTGTGAATATTGTCAACGACAGCTTGCCGGGAAGACTTTTTGACTTTCTGAGGGATGTGCGTTGACATTTTGAGTTCAAAGAAAAATTAAAATATATTAAACAATCGAATGGAATGGAGGCGGGATTGCCTCTGGGTTTATTTTTCATTTGGCCACAGGAATTAAGTGCAAAAGTCTAAAATACAACATTGTTAATATATTCCATGATACCCATACAGAAAATATGTAAATACTCTCTAAGTCTGTTAAGTGCCTGTTAAATATAAATTTGTTTTTAATCTAATTACCCTTTCTGAATAACTATTTTAAAATTAAATCTAATGGAGCGATAAACACAAGCCTGTGCATGTGGCGCCAGGCTGGTAACTAAGTAAATAAACGCTTGAATAGTCGCTCATTAAAAAATGATAAGCCCCACCGTTGAAGTTTAGTTAATAGACTTTGTGGACTCTCCAGCACGTATAATTATGTACACGTGTTCCGGCAGGTGTGGTCCTTCGAAATGTTTACACGATACGCAGACACACACACACAAGAGACAGAGTCTGGCGACATGTGACCAAACGAAAAGCCAATCCTTGTCACGCCGCTGTGACAGTCTGGTGGAACAGTGGTAAATCAGAACTAATTTCGGAGACCGGCTCATCAGAGCCCCGCCCCTACGCCGCTGAGCTACTAGCTCCACTTCCCCGGGATCAAAGGTGTAGAGGTGTCCACTGACCCCCCCGGACATGATCCAAAGACTGCTATTTAAAGTTTCAAATTTCGGACATTTGTCCGTCACGACCCCGACCAGCAAACGTCGGTGGTTGAATCGCCACAGGACACTCAGAGGATAACACACAAGGACATGGACACACCCGAGGGATAAAGGTATATCCACACACAGGCAGGCAGGCAGGCAGGCCTAAGACATCGACGTGGAGCGGACTGGACAGGACGATGACAACGAAAGTCCTTGTAGCCAGCAGAATGTAGTTTGTTTGACATCTATTTAAAAGTTTAATCGGATGAGTGTAGTCCGTGCGGTTAGGCTGACCAAAACACAGTGTATTACATAGTCACTGACTTTCCGCATCGCCGTCAGGTGAGCGACCAGCAGCTCGACCAGCAGACCAGGCTAAGAGACCTGGAGACAGGTGTTGCAATTTCGGGGATGGGCTTTCGGCTCCTTTGCCAATGGTCGCCTGCAACATTGTCTATCCTTCGACATTAATTAGCGTTGATTCATTGCGTTAACTCGGAGCTCTGTCCCTTTAAATAAAGAAAAAGCATGCTTGCGTTTTACAAATTTAATTCTGGGTTGAATCTAAATCATTCTTAATTTTTTCCGTGGTTAAGGGAACTTTCTGTGAGAAGCGGGAATACATTGTTTCAAATTAAGGTAGTTGCATAAATTAAAGCCATATTTAATTCTTTAAAAATGTGAAATATTAAAATGAAACGTTTATTTTTTTGTGGCCTTCTTAAGAAACAAAAATTATATAGTGGAATATGTTTACAAAGGAAGTTCATGAATATGAATTAACCATATTCAACCAAATAAGAACAAATATGTGGTACCTGTAAATGATTTTAACGATTACTCTGTTCTTATTTAATAATTTATTCACTTATGCCTGCTAAGAGTGACCTTTACGCTTCTAGAAATATATCTTAAGAATGAACTACAATAAAAATGTTAAGCAATATAGCAATATTTATAAGATTAAATATTAAACCTTCAAAATTTTCGAGAATAAGAAAGTTAGGTAATAGTTAT
>JAEIIH010014800.1:0-19014 GCA_018904745.1 Drosophila orosa
AAAAAATTCATGAAAAAAACTAAAAAAAAATCAGAAAAAACTCAAAATCATATTAAATTAATTAAATTAATTTTCATTTTCATAATCGAAAAAATTGTAGAAAAAAATTCTAACTATGTCAGTTTCCAACATTTTCATAAGTTAAGATATGGGTATATTTAAGACTTTCGGTTTTAGTTTTATGAAAATAGGATTAATATTCCAGAGAACTGTAAGAAACTGATATCCAAATCTCTATATGCTGCACAACGGCAAAGTATAATTACAAGTTTATAAATACAATACTTGCGTATTAATACAAAAGAAAACGCATCCAGTTTAGAGTAATTCCCAATGGTGTGATTTATTTTTGATTCAATTGCAAGTCTTACATAGTTAGGTAAACAAATGGTGAATAACTCTTAGATCGTTTTTTTGGGGTAACAACAGAAACAAGCAAACGAAACTCCGAAGGAATGTACACAATTAATTGTCACAACTAAACAAAGTTTGTAACGGTCTTGATTTAGATTTCTGATTTTGATTTTCAAGCGAGCGGCTGAGTGTAACTAGAAAAATAGTTGCAAAACTTTTTCTTAATCTTTTGTTGGACATTTAGTAGCCAAAATTTGATTAGCACACGCAGAGACCTGTAATAAAAATAATGAGATGCTCTTAAACACGTCAAGTCTAAGCAATTCAGTTACAGTTACATTAGTCACATGTAAATATTTCATATATAGGTTCCGTACATATATTATATTTAGTTTATGCTTATTTGTTTGTTTACGTTAATGCTCTATAGTTTATAGTTTGCTTTGTACACGTACACACACAGATAAAGTAAACTTCATTGCAACAACTAGGAGAGTGTGTGGGGACCGGATTAATAATCGTATTTAACCGAGTGCGATTATTATTTGCCAAATATTTATGGTATATTCGTATTCGTATTCGTATTCGTATTTTGCTTGAGTTCGAGTTCGAGTTCAAAAATTGACTGCTTGTCGTCTATCTTTAAGCTAATATTTATATTTATACAATCCAAACAGAGTACGCAAAATGTGTTCTCATTCGCTTTCTGCTTCCGCAGAGTTCAATTAATCCATATTTGTGCTGTGCTCACAATCGAGTTGCTTCTTGTGGGAAATATCATATAATATTGCTATAGTTTGCTACGTAAATACAGTACGCTTAGCACTCCTCTCGTTCTGTGCATACAAATATTAGTTATCAATTAGTAGTTGTTCATTAGTTTATTTAGTGTTAGTAGAGCTATAAAGTAGATCTCAAGCCGATCACAGGCGAGGACTAGTGGTGATCACTGTCGTCTCTATTTTCGATTCCCGATACCGATGCCTGCTGGAATTACATATATAGCCTCTCACAAGTTCTTCTATAGTATTTCATACGTTTTGACTAGCACGATTTGGTTAGGGTGACTACGTACACTCTTAGCTAGTTTAGTTCTGTTGCATCTACTTAGTTAGTTTAGTTTCGCGGTTTACAATCACCTAAAAGCGACAGACACATCTATATATATCAATAGAGTATATAGCATATATTCGTTTAGAGATAGAGAGAGAGAGAGGGGATAGTATCCGACAAAAGGTTCAACCCGTGGGCTTCGCACCTTCGGGACCTTAAATAGATCACATATTTTGACATTCACTTATGCTTAATATTGCAACTGCATTTGCTTCTCCCTAATGCTCGTCCTCTTGTATATGGATAGTTATAGTACTTAAAACATATATCAAACATATACATACACCCTGTGCTCACGATTTTCTGTAACGATTAGATATTTTCATAATTTGTTATTGGTAAAATTGCACTTTTCTTTTGATTATTAATCTTTATGGGGTTTTAAAACAACTTTGTAAGCTTTAACTAATATTTTCCGTATTTAAAAACATAAAATAAAATTAATTACTTAAGTTTCACTTTATCTTTTTCAAAATAAAGTTATAAAATGTCACAAACTTTGTCAGTGCAATTTTACCAGCAATAAACTGTGACAATCCAATCGGTTTTGAATGCGTGAACATGGCCAATAGATACAGGTAGGAGCAACAAGTTAGTGTGAACTTTTAGCAAAATTACGACGCCAATTAGAACTCGGTCATCCCCCCTCCGCACTTGTGGTCAGTCTCACTGCCCGGAGTGCTGGAGGGGGTCGCCATATTCTAATTGGACGGCTTTCGTCATAAGAGTGCGCACAGCTTGGAGCGCTTCTTGGACTTGTCCACCACCTGGACCTGTCCAGGGGCGCCAACGACGCCGCCGGCCCCTCCAGCGGACGAGGTGGATGAGGAGGCGGACATGCGACCCATGCTGCCGGAGGCCTGCGGTTGCGACGGACTCGTCGGACTCTTGTCGTCCATATCCTCGCTGACATGGGACTCGAGGAGCTTCAACGAGGTCTTTGGCTTGGAGCCGTCCATGCTGTTGTAGAGAGTCTTCGAGAGCTTCGAACGAACCGCCTTGCCCAGGGCCCCCGTCTTCTTCATGCTCAGCCGGGAGCCGCTGCGCTGGTGCTCCGGCGTGTGGCTGTCCTCGCTGCCATGCTGCGACTGCGACTGCTGATTGCAGTTGAGCGTGGTCACCGTGAACTCGATGTCCTTGATCTCCTCGTCCTCGCAGGCAGCGAACTCCTCCACCGGCTTGTCAATGGTGTCGTGATCGATCCAGGTGAGGCCCATCTCCACCTTCTCGGCCAAGTCCTGCCAGTTGCGTCGATTCTCCAGGGTGCCCTCGTACAAGGGTGTGATCCAGGGGAAGGTGTCGCACAGGACTCTGTACAGGGGCAGGCAGATCACGTCGATGAAGCCGACCTGCATCTTGGGTAGCTCGTCCTTGCGTTCCCTAAAAAAATATGATTAATTTAGAGAGTTATTTGAAGCAGAGCCTGGACAACTCGTTTATGGAGTAATTGATCCACTTACCTGTCCATCATGGCCACTGGTTGTGTGTTAAGCTGCAGCTTTTCGAGATCTCCCTGGTCAAAGAATTCATCAGCCACCAGCTTGGCTACCTTGTGCTGGACTTCCCAGGGTTTGGCAATGGCACTCACGTCGCAGGCCGTCATCATCATGCCACAAAGTACTGAGAAAAAGAAAACATAATTAATTAATCACATATTTAGGAAGCATGGTAGTTTTACTTACAATCCTTCTTCTCCTCGCCCTGCCAGTCGAATTCCCCATTCTCCACCAACTCCAGGAAGGCGTTTCGCTTCTTGAAGTACATGGCCAGATCGGTGGACAGAATGGCGCTCTCCACGGTCTTCATGACCGAGCGGTAATCCTCGGGCGACAGGGCCTGAAAGAAGAAATAAACCCAAGTTCACACAATGGCAGAAATATATATTCTATTCTTAAGTTGGTATCCCAGAAACACCTGTACCCATGACGTCACCTCAGCAGTAGACTTGAGCTTAAACAAAAGCTCACATCTTATCGGAGTCAAGGTGAACTCACTCTCACAGATCTTTCAGTAAATAAGAACATAGTTTCTGGCTAATTGAAGGCCAATCGTGGATATGGTATAAAAGTGGAACTGGCCCAGCGAAAGGCATATCAGTTTACAATTGAAGCAAGCAACATGAAGGCATCCACCGTTCTACTCGTCCTTTTCGCCTTTTGCCTATTTGTGGCCCATGTCTGGGCCGCAGATACCACCACCACGACGGAATCGAGTGACACTACTAGCACTAGCACTGCATCCACTACCACGGAGTCTACTACCGCCTCAACATCGTCTTCGTCCTCGGGCACCGGCAAAATTGTGCGGATCAGCAACCTGACATACACGGCCAGGCGTAGGATCAAGATCGGATCCACCACGGCCTCCAGCAGCACTCGTTCCCGCAGTGCCAGGACCCGCAAGGCTCGCCTGGCCAAGGCCAAGAAGGCTATGGCAGCCAAGGCAGCCAGGAAGGCCATCAAGCGAAACTTGAGCAAGAAGGCCAGAAACAACAGGAACAACCGCGGTTAAGCTAAGCTTTGTTTATAGATTTTTTTAATAAAATTTATTCCCTAATAATCTCACCTGAAATATATTATTTCCCTCCGAGTTAAGGATCATCACGCACTGATCAAAGTGATGATGCTCCATTGTGCTGGTGGTGTACAAAATGGCCAGCGGGGATTCGGTTTTGGTCTGGAAGGCATTGTTGGTGCCGCGGTGATCCAGGTCGTGGCACAAACAGGCCACCAGCAGGCCCAGGATCTCCAGATCAGTCATGAAGCGCTCCATCTTGCCAGTTTTCAGCATGGCGAACATGGTTTGGGCCACATTTAGGGCATGACGCCAATTGTGATACTTGACGGGACGATAGTTCTTCCGGACACTCAAGACCCAGCGGCAGAGGACCTGGGTAAATGGTTTATAATACAGAAAATAATATATATAAAGATCTAAAGAGCTTAGAAACTCACATCATAGGGAATTTGAAACTGCGAGACCAAATTGCACTGCATAAACATGCGCAGCACTGCCCTACAAGTGTCATCGTCCACCAGTTCAAAGTCTGCAACAGGTTTATTCAATTAGTTAATTAATTACAAGGATTTTGAAGATGAAGTACCCTTACCCGTAAAGGTAAAGCTGTACAGGTTGTAGGACTCTGCCTCGGCAATCGCATCCTGGGTAAGCTTCTCCGTTTGATCCTGACTGGCGGTGGCATGGTAGCTTAGGCACTCGAGGGCCACCTTCTGCTTGGCCATCAGCTTGCAGGCATTCTCGTACATCTGAGTGTTGTGTATGCCCAGACCGCAGAATATGGCAAAGGCCTCGAAAATCGAGGCATCCGATTCGGTAAAGGGGACGCCCTTGGCCTGGAGAAATTAAGATAAATATAAGAGATATTTTATCATTAAAGTCTCTACTTTGATAAGAAATAATTCTTAGTTCTTGCTTATATTCATATTTATTCCCACTTACCTTGTTTATCAACTGAGCCACACCAATCACCGTCTTCTGGGCATTGACAATGGGCATGCAGAGGATGGCCTGGGTGCTATCGATCTCGCTCTCAGCCCGTATTTGATTGTGATCCCTGACCCACTCGTGGACATCGCAGATGTTCACCGTCTGCCCCGTGGTGGCCACAAACTGGGCAATCTGGGCCAGTGTCGAGGTGCTTAGCTCGCTGATCGAAGGCCGCGAGACATTGGCCGCCTGGTACTCGCCGCCGAGTTCAAAGAGCACCGTGAATCGATTGCGCATTTTCTGCAAAAAAAAAACACAAGGATTCCCTGTGAAGTTCAATCGAAATCAATGGAAGCACCTCGAGGCGAACTTACCTTCTCCTCGAAGCTGTCGGCGGACTTGATGGCGCGGGTGGCTGGCTGATTGGGCTTCTCAATTATCTTCTCCAAATGGCTCTGTGGGCGAGAGAGATAGAGAGGAGGAGAAAACGACTTTAAGTGGCGGCCACTAATGGAACTCCTAACAGTTTCAACTTGTTGATAAATTGCACTGCAGCATCACCTCCTCCCCTGCGAGCATAATTAAGCTGACATGTTGCACATGACGGGCATGTCAGCCAAGTTTTCAGAGTTCAGTCCGGCTGAAAGCCTTCGGGGCCAGTTTTATGGGCTAATAAATTGTCCATTACCCGGTCATGCACTGCCGCCATCAGCTGGCTAATTAGTATATGGCATTTAAGCGAATTAAACAACCAAGAGCACTTTGCATATCCCAATTATTAATAATAATTTCGGGGAGTGAAACAAAAGGCAATTGTTGGAGCTTAGTTCATGGAAAGGTCTCTCCTCCACTATCCGATCGATTGTTCAGATGAGTTAATGCGGCGTGCGGTAATTTAATGCAATGCATTCATCCATCAAATTGGCCGAGCAGAATGTCTCTCACAAAATGCCAGTGGCCAGGACATCTGTTTTCCATCCCCTTGCGGGCCATTTCATTTAAAAGTTTAATGCGCAAAATTCCCCAAGGAGAATCCTTTGACATTATTCATACGCCCCGCTGGCCAAGGTGGAATATGCAAAACGCCATTGTCCTGCCGGTCGTCCTGCCCGCTGCCTGCGCACGTGTATTCATGTATTTATTGTACGCATTTTACACATGTAAGTGGAGCCTAATGGATTTTCCCAGGCAGCCCCTGATTCGTGCGAATAAATAATTGTCTTAATACAATGTACACAACATTCTGCAAACCGGCATTCGATGGCATATTTGTAGTGTACTCGAATTTAGTTGAACAAATATTATTCAATTATTTCAATGATGGTTTTCTTCATTGTAAATATTAATTGTAGTGAGTGAAATTGAGATATTTGGCATATTTGATTGATTTTTGATAGGTAAATGTGTGTAATATAAAAAAAAAGAATATAGTTGTGGTATTTATATAATAAATAAAATAGTAAGCCTTTTGTTTACTAAGAGAAAATGCTGTTTAAAATGATGATGATGATTAAATAATAAATCAGCTTGACACAGAAATTAATCTTGTAAATAACTGTGAGCTAAAATCAATTATTCTGCTAAGAACTAAATGTTTAATTAACTTTGCCTCGATTAAAATATTTTCTGTAAAATCTACATTTAAATTAAAACACTCTTAACATTGGTTCTTAAAATATAAAACCCCTTTCTTCTAGTCAGCAATAAAACCCACTCACAATTATTAAACGTTAAATGCTTATTCGCTGAAACACAATTAAGCTTCCAAATAAGTTATTACGGCTTGACGTGTTGGTCTCATGAATTATTCCCTTTGTTCTTCTGCCAACTGTCAGTTCTTGTGTCAAACCTGTTCCAATTTGGCTGATTTATTTACAATTTTGAGCAAATACCAGGGAATTTCATAATGGAGAGTGCCAGCGAGTTGAATCAGCCGCCTCCGAATAATGACAGGCAATCAGCGGGAACTTGAGCCGTAATGAAAATTGCCCAGACCTGAGCATAATCTTTTCCCCCGTCTGTCCCAGCCGTATTTACCATACTCATTGCCGTAAACATTTCCCCTTGGCTGCTGTCAGAATTCCGCGCAGAATGCCTGACACTTGTTCAAAAATAAGGGGGAAAAAAAAGCACTCCCGTGGAAACGTGGCGACGCCGCCCACCCGAAGTAACATAATGTAAATTGCACATTTTAATTTCCTTGGGGTCGCCGGGCGAAAAGTTGACAAACGCACAAACAAAATGGCCGACGACGCGCGTTGGTGGCGTTTAAACAATTTTAATGAAACTGACAGCGGCACAAACACGGATACGGAAATGGAAATATTGGCGGACGGAGAGAGAGAGAGAGAGGAGTGACCACAGGCCACCGCAGGGCGTCACTTTTTTATTCATGCGCCATATGGCGGCGACAATTTGCGATCGCCTCCGCGGAGGCAAGCAAATCATTTGCATGGAGGACCTTTAACCGCCTGAAAAAATGCCAGTAAATTAATTTTAATTCCTCAATCGATGGGGGAATCGGAAAAAGAGAGGGGAAAATACCGCGAGAAAGTACATTGGTACCTTGGATAGATTAACATGAAAGCATTGTATAGTAAGGTTTCATTGTTTGCCAATTTAAGGATAGATTTCTAGATCTTTAGGTTGTTTTAAATGTGAATCTTATATACCACTTATATATATATATTTATAGATTTATTTAGACTAATTGTATTTCTTTGCCAGTGTAAAAACTCACCGCCTCACAGCAGTCGAGGTCCACAAGAAACACCGAGCAGCGTTCGCACTTGAGGAGCTCCCTGGCCTCCGTCATTATTTTGGTGACAAGGCACTCGAGGTTGTTCTGCTCCTCGAAGATGCTGCGGGCCAAATTGAGGAGGATTTGGTTGCGTCGGTACTCCTGGACGGACATCTCGAACAGCTGGGCATTCTGGATGCCAATGCCGCAGAAGGTGAGATACCGACGGAAGATTTCCACGTCATGTTCGTCGAACTCCATGCAGCCTGAAAGGTGTAATACAACATTAAGTAGTTAATTAAATGTAAGGTAACATTCGATAAATAAATTACTAAATGCAATGCAATACAAGAATAAACTCTTTGGGGAATGTGTTAAGTATTCTCACCATTTGTTTTGTTAATGATTTGCGCCACGCCTATAATGTCGCCCTCGTAATTGCAAATGGGCATGCAGAGGATGGCATTGGTCTTGTAGCCGGTCTTCAGATCGATTTCGCAGTTGAATCGCGCATCCTTGTACGCCTCCTTGATGTTAATCATCTGCTTTGTCTGCGCCACCATGCCGGCAATGCCGATGCCAAAGGGAATGATAATCTCCTCGGCACTGGCCCGAGTCACCGCGTCCTTGAGTGCTGCAATCAAAGGAGATTCAAACGAGAGTCAATCAGGAGGAAAGAAATCGCCATCATCAAAAGGCATGAATAAAAAAAAAGAATCAGTGATTTAAGGATGGTTTCCTTCTTACCATTTACATTTTGATGATGACATTGCTTGTGATTCGGAGATGCATAATTTTTTAGTTTTCGCTCGCCTTAAATGTTACTACAATTGAAATCTAAGCACCCAGAACCCTCTTCTCTCGCTGCGAGATACTGCCAAAAAATTAGCTCAAGCGTTGCAAAGCGTGTTAGGATATAGGCCCGAGATAAGGGCCCGTCGTCATGCATCTGAATAAATATTAAATTTATAGGCAAAATATTCACTCTGCCATGCAAAAAGATATATACACAAGGGCGCCGGGCCTTGCCAGAAACATCGAAAAAAAAAAACACACAGAGAGAGAGAGAGAATAATATATAAATAAATAATGGCGAGGGCCCCGTGAAATCCAAAATCCGAGGGCAAGAAGTCAAATGTGAATTTGCATGAGCTTTCCCGCCGGTCCCGCCTCAATCATAATCTCAGTGTCCCACACAGTGCCGCCTCACATGTATCCGCATCCGCATCCGCATCCGCATCCGTAGTCGTATCTGTATCTGTATCTGTATCTGGGGGTGGCCACCCTCTGGTGCTTCCTCTCCCGCAACAAACATTTCCCAGCTCTAATCTTTCTCGCATTTTCCCCACTGAATTATGTAGCGGAAGCGGTGGCTTTTACTCACGGATCTGCACCGAAGATTCATTACGAATGTAGCGCACTTTCATATGAATATATATGTATATGTCTGGGCGGAACCCAGGGGCGCACGTTCCTGGCCAGCATCCTACATCTATTTACCATTTGATGGCGACCTTTTGCAGTTTTATGGCCTGCCGGGACTGCCGAAAACTTTTAATGCCCGCTTCCGTTTCCGTTTGAGCTTAATTTCGCTAATGCGTTCGCCGTCCCCTTTCCTTGAAATTATTTACCCGGCCGCTAATGAGTACCAATTTGTACTCGTCGAGGCCATAAACCCTTCAAAAATCACCTTAAAGAGGGTCAAATTTAAACATTTTAATCGAATCTTATTTGAAAGGGAAAGCTTAACGGGCTTTTATTACTTTTTCCCATCAAAAACTCGAGTATCTTATGGTTGTTAATAAACTGCTAAATATAGCTGATGGAATCTAGTAATTTTTGGTTTGAAAAAAAGCAAACTGTAATTAAAATGCACAAACTAGTAAGAATTTCTGTTTACTCTTGTATCTTATCTATTCATGGCTTGTTTCTGTCATTTAAACATGTTTCCCAGCTGTCCTTCAGTTCAACTCTCTCCCCTCAATTGTCGAAACCACAGAGCACTTGACTTGGCTTACGTTTCTTTCCCTTTTGCCGTTTTCCATTTGCACATTTTCCATTCTTCATTCAGTGCTGTTTCCTTCGGCCATTGTGTGTTGTAGTTCGGTTTGTGCATTGTTGGCCTTAATTAAAGCGGGATTACCTGTGCCACTGGGATCTCGCCCACAGGCACCGCCAGGAGCACGCCACGACCGGAAGGGAGGGAGGGAGGTAGGGTTGGACATTTTCGATTGGCAACTCACCTGTCTTTTGGGTGACATCGAACAGCTTGGCCACCAGGTACTTGTTGGTGGGCGTGCCCTTGGCCAGAAACAGTGAGCCACGATCCGCGTGGGTGAGCAGGCCCACGTTCACCAGAATTTTGTGGCAGAGCACATCGATGTCCAGCTCGTTGGCCACGTCGCGAATCAGTTCCATGAACAGCTCGCCCTCGTCCAGGTCCATCAGATGCCGCCGGCATTCGGGCAGTGAGGAGGCTGATGAGTTCGAGAGGCTCCTCGGTGATTTCTGCAGGCAAAAGTAGGGAAAGAGAACGACTATAAACGTTAATAAAAGGCTTAGATTGAGACAGAGCTAGAAATTGGGGGTAAAATCTTTTAAAATATGCCAATTATTGTAAGTAAATATTTGAGTATGCCTTAATTCTTAAAAATATCTTCTTTCTTTTACTTCCGAGTCTCTAGAAATCCCAATTATGATGTTGTAACCATCGTTTGACAGTTTTCTTTTAGTGCAAGAACGTGTCCTTTCAGTAATTGAATTTGCTTGTTTTGGCACCAGGACGCGGAATAATTTCGCTATTTAATTAGTTCCCATATAAAAATAGCTTTATTAGCCACCATTATTATTGGGCAAGACGAGGCTGGGAGGAGACCTTTAAATATTTAACAGTGCGTTTAAGGCAATGGCGGTTATTGTCTCTGCCCACGTTCCATTATTCTTCTTCTGTTTTCGATTTCTGGACTGGCCATTTAACCCGGTTGCCAGTTTGGAGGCTAACGTGGTCCGGCTCAAAGGGTGACTATTAGCAGCAGTTGGGAATTGTGCCTTTAAGCGGCCATGTGGTAATTGAATACCGAAAAAGGGGGCTCCCGGATCCCAGATCCCCGATCCTGACCCGTGTGCGTGCGAGTGGCCAATTAACCGAGCCGGGAGCTGGAAATATATTGCGTGCCATGTCCCCATACTGGAGTCCCCAGTCCCCAGTCCCCCCGCCATCATTTTCACTGACAAATTAAAGCAATTTACTGGCGGTGCTGCCCTTGGCTCCATCAACATTTCCATGTGCCACATGCCCCGGAATATCGATAATTGCTATGTGTTTAAAAATAAGTAGTTCACTTGGAAGGTAACTACTATCTTATTTGTTTGGTTTCTGTATGTGTATAGTAGGTTTTGTGTTAAATATACTAGCTTGAATAATAAATAGTCTAATTAATAGTGAAATGTTCTCATTTTATTTTAATTGTATAATTACTTAGCATATCTCACGTATATCTATTAAATTATATGTATTGACAACATTGTAAATTACAATCATTTATTTTAAATATGTTTTCTTTTTGTAATTAACAGCTTATTATTTTTTTAAGCTCAGCTTTTAAAGATTTCAACAATTTATTGACTTCTCTGACATGTTTAATTCCCAAAATGAAGAGTTATTAAATGGTTTCCTCTTTAATTAGCTAAATAATAAAAAGAGCATTGTGACTGTTTGTACTTTTTATAAATTCCCCTTCTTTTCTTCTTAAGCTTTTCATACTTTATTTTAATGATAATTAAGTGATTAAAACTCCTCTAAGAAAAGAACCCAAAAAAAAAGGACAATCCCGCAAAAAGTCAATGTTTGGATTGAACTGAAAGTTAGAAAAACAATTCTGTGTGTGTGTGCGGGCGCAATGCAAATTCATTAAATAAAATGCAGACAAATAAGGGAAACTGGAAATGGAAATGAACATGAAATGAAAATGGAAAACAAAGCCAAGTCAGTCAGAGCGTTAAGTAAATTTGAACTTCAGCCAGTGGCAATGGGTGTTCGTTCCCCTTAAAACAACAATAAAATCCACAAGCGATGTTGAGCACTCGTGCTGTTTTTATGATTGTTTTATTTTGTGCTCTCTTTTTTTTGTTTTTTTTTTGCAGAAAGAAAGTGAAAACATGAGAACGAAATGACTCTTAATGGGAAAAGCGTTCTGCATGCCATGTAAATTTCAGGACTATATTAGGGAGCTATATAAATACATCAAATAAATATCCTATGTCTCTTATTTATTTTGTTATCCAACAAAACAATATGATACTTGTTATATTATAAATAATATTAGTTAAGAAATGTCGCATTGGCTGAAGATAATGTTTTTATTTTAAATACAAACGACTTGTTTTTTAATAAAGAAAACTATTCATAGCCTTGTAGTTCCAATATTTAAAATAAAATTATATTTTAAATAATTGTAATAATATACTTAAAATATAATCTTGTCTCCCCTTGAAGCTCCTTTATTTTCTCTGTGCATCTGATATAAATGCAGATACATTTACAAGGCAATACACAGCTGAGACTAAGAACTGCACAATGCCCCGAATGGGGACTGCAGTTTGCATTGCGTAACATGCACTTAAATAAATTGACAATATCGACAACGAAAAATGGAAGCGGAAACGGAAACGGAGGAAGACGGGGTGCCTTCTGCCTGCTGCTCACCTGCTGCGAAGGGGAAAAATTGCACTCACTAAGCCAGACAATCGCTGAAGGGTCTCAAAGGCCAGGCAGTTGTTCTTTGTTGTTGCCCAGGACACTTGCCCGTTAACTTTGGCCTGGCCTAGTTTTCCACCCCCCCAAACCCACCCGATTTTTCCTTCCCAGAACAAACAAAAAGCAAAACACACGTGCTCTGGCACTGGCTTTTAGTTTTGATTCACAAGTGCAGTAAGAGCGCCAGGTGAGTGCCGATTTCTATGTGAACCCAAAGAGCCCTTCTTGTTTGGTATTTTCCCAGTGTTTTTGCTCAACCAATTGGAGTCGAGGAGCACTCCATACGATGGGAAGTACGACGATCTAACATAATTTGGTTTGATTTTTAAGGCAAATACTCGTAAACATGGTGAAAAAAAACGCAGTCTGGATGACAGTTGTTGGCCCGGGCAACGGGTGGGTCACAGAAGTTCAATTCAGTCCTTGAGTTCAAGCACCTATCTGATGATGGCCATTAACACGAGCAATCGAATAAACAAGTAAATAAATGAATTGCCAGTAATTGAGTTCCCAGACAGTATTGTTTTGAGTGGAAAGTGTATAGAATATCAGATGTCTTGGCGGGTTTAATTATATATTACTAAAAGGACTTTAAAAGTTTGTATTTATATATAACTATTGAAGCTTAAAGAGCAGTATCCTCAAGCTCTCTTTATATGTATCCTAAAATATCCCCAAATCAAAGGCTATCGTTTTCCAATTCACATTTATTAAATCCCACACATGCGCCTCCACCTTGTGAAATTTATTAAACGGCAAAGGTCAGGCTGTGTAGAGTCTATGCCGCATTTTGTTTTATGCTTCTCCCACATATATAAATCGAAATAAAAGTTAATTGAAAAATACTCGTGGCTGTCGATAAATATAAAATAAATATGTGTGCCAGGGGTAATTTAATTTTTAGTGCCCTGAATTAAATATAAGCAGAGGCGGGCCGGGCCGTAAAAGCCAGCAAAGTGGAAATGTGTGGCACTTCAAGTCCGCATCCCAATCCTTGTGGCTGTGTGAGCTTTTCCAATTAGCAAACTTCACACGCAGGCCCCGCCGACAAGCAGACAAGCAGAAATTTGTGAAAATATCAATTTAGTTAATTCGCTCGGCGAGAAAGCGAACAAAGTTAAATAAAAGCGGAAATCCAACAGCAGCAGTGCCAAAAGTACAACAAAACAGGACGAAACAAAGCAGCGCAAATACAAATACTAGCTCAAACAGTGGGAGGAGCTGGGCAAATAAAGCCCTGACTAGTGTGTGTGAGCCAGAGTGGCAAAAAGGGATGGCTAAAAGCCGCTACCAACTGCCACTTGGCGCTGCATTTGCACTTGCACTTGCACTTACCCGTCGCCTTTGTTTGGCGGCTGTCCTGCGGGTGCAAGGATGTAATAGTTGGGAGGACGAGTGGGTTGCCCAGGAGGTGGACAGGAAGTGGAGAATAATATAATGGGCCCCCCTGGTTGGGCCACAAAAACTAACTTCGGCCAGGACACAAGTGCTAGAACAACTTTGATTAAAGTTCTTTGGCTTTGGGGCAAGGTAAAACTGGTTGAATCAGATATTGCCTGAGGCTTGGCACGTTTTAAGTGTGATTATACTAAAAGTTACAGCCAAAAAGAAGTTCTTCTTTAAATTAACTTAAAGCTTGGTGAAAATGAACATAAAGTCTGCTAAATTTCTTGATTTATTATTAGCCACCTTACCTGCTGCACGGTGGGCGAGGCGGCCATCCATTGCTGGAACAGATCGGAAGTCACCGAGGGTCGCTTGATCGGCTTCCGGCTCTCTATAAACTCCTGCAGTCGGCTGAGTGCTTCCGGCGGTGCCCTTTCCGTCAGCCATTTCTCAAAGGCTTCCGGCTTCTCCTCGAATAGCTTGGCCACCTCATCGACATCCTGCTGGGATGCCGAGGAGCCCGGCGTCATCGTCTTGGCCAGCCTCTCATGCTGGCCCAAAGTCTGGGTCTGGCCGCTGGCCTGCGCCGAGGCGGATGTGGAGGCTACAGGTGTCGTCCCCAGATCCGGAGATCTTAGCCTGACATCTGGCTTGGGACTGACCGCAGGTCGATTGTTATTACTCTGCCGGTGATGGTCCAGCGTAGTCCTGGAGCTACTACTGTTGCTGTTACTGCTGGTGGGATTGGTTGTGGGTCCTCCTCCTCCTCCGCCGGCTGCTGTTGACGTGGCCGCCTTGTTGGCGCCATTGGTCAGCGGTTTGGATGCGGACGAGGACGACGACGAGGACGTCGCCGACGTTGTGGCGGCTGTGGTGCTTATTTCCACCGGAGCTGCGGCGCCGCCACAATCTGTCATGTTGCTGCTGCTCACTGTGCCGTGCATGGAATCATTGCGGGCAGGATTCAGCTCAGCCAGCTCCTCGTCCTCCGCCTCGTGGCTCGTTGGCCTCGTTAGCCGGAGCTCAGTCCGCCTGCTGCGTCCGCTGATTAAGTCACGTACGCGCCCACTTATGGGTCCAGGTCACCAGGATTCCGGGGCTTTACCCGACCACAGTGCTGCCAGCCAGCTGTTTTGGAGGTGGAACATGAAAAATATCGATGAAATGTGCACTTATTAAAAGGAGAAACTATATAAATTATTAAATAATTAAGGAGAACATTAAATATATATTTTAAAGATGAAGAAGAACAATAAATATAATTTTTATTAAATAGAAGGGTTATTTTTATATTAATGAAAGAGGAAACCTATCTATTAATCATATTATTTGTTAATAGAAACTATATATATAATAAATATATAAATCCTTTAGAAAAAGGATACATTGCCACCACTGTCCGACTCACCTGTTGCTCTCCAGTCCTCAACTTTAATGGCCAGGTAATTGATGGGCCAGACTCATCGCCTGGGCTTCATGCACGTCTGCTCCACTTTTGTTTGTCTTTAAATGCGTCCACTCCGCCGGTTAATCGTTGATTTTTCCCTTTGGTTCGGAGAGAGAGAGAGAGAGAGAGAAGGTCGGGAAAGCCTGGAAAGAAAAGCAAAGACGTTGTAAAAGTTGCTATTTGATGGCGGCTTAAATGGGAACAAATGGAAAGTTTAGACGCGACTTTGGCCACATCGCCAGGCACTCGGGGCTAATGGCTGGCTGCCATTAAGCGAATCGCTTTCGAAATTCTAGATGAGCTGGGCGTGGCCCCCAGCCCCCACCTATTAGTCCTGCGAGGGCGAGGGTCCTGCTCCTCCTGCTCCCCAGGTCCACCTACAACATCTCCTTATCAGTTGCTTAAAAATTAATGAGTTGCCGGCAAGTTTCCGTTGGCTTCTATGAGAGCTTTTTCATGGGTTTTTTGGTTGTGATTTCCAGAGATTCTTCTAGTTTTAACCTCTTTCTTTTATAGATTCTTTTAATTTAATAGAACCAACAATAGGTTCAACATAAAGAGATGCCCTAACAATTCCCTAAACATAAATTTCACACTTGGCTGGCAATCCCGAGAATCTAGATATCCATTCAATTCTTAAGCGTCCTTTTCTCGGCTGCCTTTTCAATTCCTAAATGTGAATGTATCACATGGAATTTATTTGCGGGTAATAAAT
This sequence comes from Drosophila orosa, assembly GCA_018904745.1. Classification (NCBI taxonomy): domain Eukaryota; kingdom Metazoa; phylum Arthropoda; class Insecta; order Diptera; family Drosophilidae; genus Drosophila; species Drosophila orosa. The sequence goes on from JAEIIH010014800.1 coordinate 15,959, forward strand.
TCGCTGATCCCCCTTTGGGGGTGGTGTGGGAAATCTCTTGAAAATCTCGCCCCGAAAGCGAAATGGAAATATATTTAAATGCTTCAATGGGACACAAATTTATGACCGCCGGTTTGGAGGGCCAAAGGTAATTCCAGCTGACGTCAAATGCAAAAACCAGGACTCGAAACTCAAAGGGCGGCGGTCGCGGCTTGCATTCCCATTTCCAAAGGCAATGAAAAAAAAATGGAAACTGGAAAAATATTTAAAATGAAAACTGTAGAAAGGTTGAGAGTTGCGAGGGGGGAAGGATGGAAACAACGTAACCATTTGTGCGCATTTGCATTGAAATGGCTCTCGACATTTGCATGGAAAACACTTTCGGCGCTTGCCACGTGCAACGAGCAGCCGGAAAATGCAACTTGCAGCTTGCATCGGATATGGTATACTATATAAACCCCAAGCCAATCTCATCTGGGCGTCATAAAGCAGCATCAAAGTGTGCCAACAGTTTTGCCCTTAACATGGTCGAGTTCAGTTTATTTTCGGGTCATATCCTTAGATGGCTTTTTGTACAGAAAGAAATTGGTACCAATTGTGGGAATTTCTAAACAAAGAAAATATTTTCTTGCTTTTTTTTAGAGGGAAATTTAATGGGTATTGTTTAATTTTAAATACGAGATAACTTCAGGCAATTATTAGTTCAAAATCAACTTGAAATGGAATTTTTTTCAGTGCCCAAACTCAGGCACCTTGACCAGCGATGACTTTGCATGCAGCCTGCACTTGTTTGTCCGCTTCTCTCGGCAGCATAAACAATGGTGTTTTTGAATAAAACACTAGACCAAGAGCCAAGACTTGGCCAGGAGCAAACAACAACAACAACAGTATCCAGCAGGACTTTATCACGCACTCGTTTGCAATTTCAAATTGGGTAATAAATTCCTGAACTCCACTCTGCCGATGAGATGGTGGTGTGGTGTGTTTGCGTTGGCGTGTCCTCTGGCTTGTCCTGTAAAATTGCTTTGTTCTCGCCCCCCCACAGCTTAGTTGCTACTGTAAATTTAATGTCAACACTAAAGATTAAGAGTTTAATGCGCACTTCGGTTAACAAATTTTTCTTTGCGCCAGACGACGAGCGTCGACCTTCGTTCCTGGCCATAAATCGAAAATGAAGTTACCAACTCGGCGAGCAGCTGAAATTATAAGCTTATTTGTGTTTTCAACTGAACAACAACTAAGTTGTTCAAGTGAGTAGAGGGGGGCAGTGGGTATCGAGTTGATTATCCAGTTGATTTTTAATTAACTTTACTTTGTCTTTAATAGAATGAGGCAATGAGTTTCTTCTTGCAACATCGATTCCCTTGAATACTTAAACAAATCTGCACATTCCTGCTTGGGACAAGCACGTTAAATTAATGTATATATTCAGAAAATTTATTTATCCCCCTCTTAACGTTCCGTGCCAAATGAAATTTCGCCCCAAACTGCATGCAAATAGTTCGCTGCAAAATGCAAACAATTAGTCGTAATTAAAGCCATGCAAATTCTGCATTTGGCAAAGCGTTTAGTTTGCCGCAAAGCGGTGGAATGAGGCCCACTCTCTGGGTTCTGTCCGTCAACCAAGTAAACATTTGCATAATTTCAAATTGAGCATTGACGCTACGACGCACTCCTCCGTCCCCGGAAGCCAACGACAGATAGTCCGTTCCCTAATTTCGACAGCAGCAATTAGAGCTGCGAACTGCGGGGGGATTATTATGTGGCAGAGCAGAGCGGATGCATTATCCTGCGGGTCACGCACTCTAGTCCCGGAAATGAGCAGCGGAAATCACCGGGACATCAGGACATACAAAATGGCCTGAGTCCTGGCCTCATGTGGGCTGCATATATTTACAGATAAAATAAGAAGCGTGTGTAGGAATTTCCTTTGAGGGATTTTACCACTAAAACAAAGCGAAATGTTTGATCAAATATATATACTTAAAGGGAGAAACACCAGTAATTTTTAATCAGCATTTTGAAAAATACAGAAACCCCTCGCTCAGCTCTCTTGAATATCAAATTATCCCCCGCCCCAATTGCTGCTTTTGGTTGTCGCCAAACTAAAGCATACTTTTTGGAACCTGAGAGTTCCCAAGGACCAGACCAGAGCAGACCCCGAACTAATTAGCGAGTTTCACATAGTCTAAACCCTTGATTATAGCCCCGTTTGTAATGTCCCGCCGACATGCGAAATAGTTGTGGCCGCGCGCTGTACAAATTAAACCCGCCAGTATTTATTCCAAATTGCAGCGAGCAAATCGGCAAAATGCACACAGAGACAGCAGCGCCATATAGAGTGAAGCTCCACTCATATTTCCCTTAATTAAAAAATATGTGCAAGTTTTTAACGCTGCCACTGTGGTACTCGCCACCCATCAGCGGTAGTTATTTTTAATTAAAGTGCGCCGCGAACGTGTGAGCGCGAACGCAGGTTGCAGGTTGCAGTTCACAGGACGCACGAGGAGGCAGGATGCAGTCTGCGGCGTGGCGTGGCGCGGCGCAAGTCATTAGCCGAAGTCGGGGCATGCAAATGACTGGACGGGACTTGCGGTTGGACACTCGGACAGTGGACAGTGGACAGTGGGCAGGGAGGCGAAGGACTGCCCTTCGTTCTGCACTCAACTGAAACACCTGGTCTGCGCGCACCTGCATCGCACAAGGCGGCGGCCATAAATAGACGGTGAAAGGGGAATGTATACTGAAAGAAATTGTATCTTGGCTAACTATTATAACTTTAGCTGTTTGGAAAAATAAATAAGATATTTATTTATCAATTATATATAAATAAGCTTTCAATATTTATGTATAATTTACCTAATTAAATAGAAAACTAGAATAAAAGCTATCTTGGGGATACCGAAATTTGTATACCATTGCTTTGGGAAAATCGATCATAACTAAGTCGAAAATGGATTAATTTCCATTTGGAAAGTTTTTCTAAGCCAATTTTTATTGGGTTAACAAAACATATCTCGGACATATCTAGATCGATTCAGTTTTTGATCCTGATCAAGAATATATATGATTTATAG